>CANYCX011315803.1:0-10725 GCA_948193385.1 Breynia disticha f. nivosa
GGAATGTGTTCTCCGGTGGTAAACACCGATGAAACCAATTAGAAATTTGATTAAATAACGTTCTGAAATTTGATTCGTAAATTTAATGTTCAACAACTTAGTACCTGTTGCTAATTGTGTTACCTCGCATCCTTCATACAATGGTCTACTTGCCGATTTTAACATGTCATAAATTCTTTATACTTCTGAGTTTGGTTTCTGAGTAATTGTAAAATTCTCATCACTTTGGTGTTCGAAGATGCTTTCAGCAACACCGGCAGCTACCATTTGTGCAAATGACTGTTGCAGTGCTAAATTAAAGCTTGAATGTTTCTCTTTAACATCTCCAATGAAAATAACCCGGAGTAAAAACTTTCGAATACAAATGTTTCTTCACCACATTAGGTTGTAATAGTTTCATGTTGTCGCATTTAGAGTATGAACAACGAATTAATTTTCCATTATCCACAAAAACATCTGTTGACATGCAAAATTCTACAAATTATTCGACCCCAGAAATAAACTCATACTTAAATAACTCATCAATTAAACGGATATACATCCACTCCCTCATATTTAAATAATAATGTGTGTAAACCTAAACATATTGAAATAACTATTAAGGATAAAGCTAAATAAATTAAACTAAATTTCACATAAACAAATTAGTTTACCTATCTTTATATAAATATTAAAAAAGAAATTAAACTATAAAAATATGCTTAAATATACTAACTTACAAAAATAATAAACTTTTCGTCTCGCGAATATCATTGTTACACAATTTTTTTTGTTTATCTCGTATGAATGAAGAATGAGAGAGACGAGTTTATATAGTGTTTTTTTTGCGTCAAGCTTTGATGTTGTACTTTTTATGTCGAATTTCGACGTAAATCGCCAATTTGCTTTTTGTGCGCAGTTTAACATTTTTTTCTTCCGTTGACCATCTTTTCTGCGTCGAATTTCGACGTAAATAGAGTTTACGCCGAATTTCGACGTAATGTTACTGATGCAATTCTCCCGTTTTCTTGTAGTGCAACAAAAATTTCAAAAAGTGAAATTGAGCCAAAGATCAATCAACTAATACATTATAAATAGTGATATTATTGTAAATTAGATATATTTACTTATAAAATAAGTTATAAGCCATCTCATTAAAATAAAATGATATGTGTCAATATATTAGTAAAAATTGTCTAAAAGACAGTTTTAAATAGAGAGTGTGTCTATACTGTCTCTTATACTTCATTTGTCTGCGGAAATTAATTTCCTTTGGAAAATATTCTTTTATCTTTTAGAATTCAGAAATCATATTTTCTAGTATTTTATACTCAGGTATTAAAATTATAAAGAAAAATATAATTTTATATTTTCTATAAGAAAATATTTTCTTTAAGAATATGTTAAGAATAATTATTATTTTCTCGTTGATTTTTAAATTATAATTTTATTGACTTATTTTTCGTTGATATTAAATATTAAAAAATTAAAAAAAAATTTCTTAAAAAATAAATTTCTTCAAATAAGCAGAACCTAAAATAAAATGGGAATTTTTACATAGATACATAATCAATTAAACAAATTTAAATTATAAGAACTATGGAATTATTGAGGTGGTTGGTGAGTTTCTTTTTGCAAAAATATAAAAGACTAGTTAAAAAAATGTGGTAATTTAAAAATTGAATATTAAGATTGTATATTCTTATTAAAAAGTAGTATTTGTATAATTATCCCAATAAAATGTAGCCAAGAAGAGCAATAGTTTCCATATTTATAAAGAATTTTGCTTGTGTTGATTTTTTTGTTATAAATCACAAGTAACTTCCAACCACGTATTGCATGAAAATAGGTTTTCAGCACCAATTAAAATGTTGCACTATCCTCTGTATATATATATATATATATATATATATATAGACAATAAATCACCCATCGTTTCGTCTGTGGGTTCAACAATTAAGGGGTTCAACTCTCACACTAAGGGTGGAAAGTTCGAATTTTGGAACCATAGCAGCGCTTGAGAAGCATACAGGTCTGCTAGTATGCTAATTTATCAGTTTACCCAAAAGAATGCTCTCTGTCGTTGGTTCGTTGACTAATCAAGCCCCATCACTAAAATTTACTGAAAAAAAAAATATATGGACAATAAAGCAGCCTTCACCACCAAATGCTCTCTCTCTCTCTCTCTCTCTCTCTCTCTACATATGATATATAACTAGGTAGAGATTTTTTTGGGTTCGCTTTGAATTTAATTTGACGGCTCGCCCCACCGTGGATCTGTGTCTCCAGTTTGAAGAAACTATTTATAAATCTAAAATTAAAACGTCTTATAACCACAGATTTAGAATCTCTGAGATTAAGCTATTTTCATGGACACCACAAAATCCTCTGCATAAGCGTACAAAAGCATAGAAATTAGAGAATTTTGCTGGAAACATAAGCCTACCTTTCCAAATTTATCGTACAAACATAAAATAAAAAAGAGTCCTTTCGTTCAACAACATCATTTACATTCAATCCTAATTCCTTATTTTGCCAGCAAACTGCTGTGCAAAATATTTGCTGGTTGTTGCAGAAAAAAGCTTGTTTAGAATCCACACAACCCTTGTTACGTGTATTTAATGATAATGAGATTGATTAATACACTAAAAATATGAGAGTTCAATTTTTAATTTTATAGCAGCATTAAGAGAGGTACACAAATTTTAACATAATTTTTCAAGACTCTATGAAACTATTTATCTTTAGTTTGTGAACCCAGTCAACCTTTTCCAAAATTTAAGAATCAAACATCATGAACCCACAAAACTCCAATCCCTTCATGGAAAAAAGAAGAAAAATATAAAGCCAGCAATATTGCCTACCGTGTTGATCAGACGTCGCCCTTGAGCACCCACAAGCCATACACCACGTAGCCACCTTCTCCATTCTCTAAGTGTACTTTACAATCCTCCACGACTCACTGATTCCACCAAAGCGTCTCCTTCTTCTTCAAACACGTAGCACATTTTATAATTCTTTTCTATATTTTTGGTTAATTCGATATAAATATACACTCAAGCTTGAAGTAACTGTTATTTGTAAGCGTGACACTTTCGCAGAACCCAAGGATCCAGTAGCCGGACCACGTGTCCCTCTCGTCGGCGGACTTGACGTATGGGGCTCCTCTTAGTGTACAAATGGGGTGTGTTGTGGTGGTGTAGTATTGGGAAATGAGTTTGTTGGTGTAAGTTTGGTTTAGAGTTTTGAATTCCAATGAGAGAGAAAGGGGAGATTACAAGGAACTTACATTTGTTAATGCCTTAATGTTGATGAGTTGTTGGTATTTTTTTTTAACAAAATTTAAAAAAAAAAGGTTGGATTAGTCTATAAAAGTTAGAGAGTTTCAAAGAAATTTAATGAACTAATAGGTCAAAGTTTTAATGTCTCCTCTAGAATTATCACAGAATTAGAGATCAAACTCTATACTTTCAGTATACTGATTGATATCATTTACCGCTGAATTCACGGACAAAGAATATGATTTATTTGTATTTAATTTGCATTGTATGTAGGGGAGAAAACTGGGAAACTAGTTCAATGATTCTAAATTAACTTGCATTTTTTGCTCATCTTAATCGGATTAGAAAAAAAAAAAAAAACTCCAGCTACTAGATGGTTAAATAGTATGATAAATAGAATAAAATTATATTACTCTTTTCATTTCACAATAGATATTGTTTAAAATTTTATATATAGATTAAGAATGCATTTAACATAGTTTATAATATGACATAGTTTTTTGGTTCGACCAATAAACCAATCACCTCGACTTTTTCGATTCAATCATTTGACCGATTCTTATAACAGGACAAACCTATTTTTCAAACAAAATACAGTATTCACTATTTTTATAATATAATTCTTATTATACTGAAAAATGTTTTACATTAAATAATTTATTAGTCATTTCTATATACAAACGCAAATAGAATATAGAGACGTGAACGATTGATTATTTAAAAGAGAATCCAAATAATATCTAGAAACGTAACAAAACTTGTGCTGAAATTGTAAACGTCATCAATTCACTTAAGCTAACACATGCGACTTTGTAAGATAAGTCAACTCCTCCATAACTCCTTTCAACGTTTCCTAAACTTAGGGCATCTCCCACTCTCTCTTGGTGTGGGTGTAAATAATTTAGAGTAAGAGGAGAGATCTAATTAGACTCTTTCTCTTATTATAATTTTGAGTAGAATAATTCTTACTGAAAAGAGGCGTAATTTTGTTGGACTACACTATTGTATTATTTTTTTTTAAATTCTTTAATTTTAAAATATTAATTAAATATACAATTTTTAAATAATTTTAATATACTAAATAAATAATAATAAAATAAAAATTGAAAAATTATTTTAATTTGAATATAATAAATATAACAATTAAATTAATAAATAATTAATTTTTTAAAAAGATTAGCAAAATAATTTAACATAATAATAATTTTAATTAACAATACAACATACACCGAAAAGTTAATTTAAATAGAACAGTATATTAAATTGTACTTTATAAGTAAAATAATTATATTGATTACTTGATTGTTAAATTCAATTAAAAATAAATTATATATGAATATGCTTGAAATATTCTTTTTAGTAACAGAAATAAAGTAAAACTGGTTGGATTGAAATAAAGTAAACACTGCAACTATTGTATTTTTGAGTAAAAATACCGTATTTTTAAGTATGTGGTTGGAGATGGCCTTATTACATCATTCTCAATAATTTCTTAATTTCTTTTTGCTCTAAAACTAATATATTTTTATATTTGTTGTGTTTATTTTTTTGGATTCATGTATTTAGATTAGATATTTATCAATATATCAATAAAAGGAAAATAATTAAAGAGTGGAAAAATATATTTTCTTTGAATTTGAGAAGAGAGAATTACACTTTGTAAAATTTTTAGTAATTAAGGAATTAAATATAAAAAATAATTTAAAGTGTATTATATTTAAATTTCAAAAAATAAATAAAAATATATAATTCTTTCATTCCACAATAGATGTCATTTAAGATTTTACATACAAATAAAACATACATTTAATATATCTTAAATTTATGTTCGATTGACTATTATACTATTTTATTTGGCCAAATGAAAAAACTACTAAATTAAATTTATATTTAAAATGTAAAATTAATCAGGACAGTATTGAAATAAATTATTAAATATTGTATTGGTAGTATAAAATGAAATATAATATTAAAAAATATTTTTTTTTAAAATGACATCTATTATGACACGAAAGAGTGAAATAATTAAAGTGTTTATAAGTGTAAAATATAAAGAGAGTACTGATTATCCTTTCTATTGTGTTCATGATTTTGACCTGTTACAACATTTCTAGCAATTCTATTTGAAATTTTTTATTCATTTAATTTTCAATCTCAAAATTTAAAATTTTCTTTAATAACACTTATTTAAATTTATTATTTTCTCTTATATCTCAATATTTTGACAATAAAACAATCATAATTTTAATGCTATTTTATTATTTTCTCATGTTCATAAAGTTACTATTCATTCTTTCTCACTTCCTTTTTTATAATAAAATATTTAAATACATCTTAAAAATCTCACCAACTTAAAAATTTGAGATAATTAAACTATAAGAATTTATTCCATTAAGAAAATTTGAATTGGAGATGATTATACCCTTTTTGTCACACTTTATGTAATTTTTTCAAACAATTTTTTATTTATTTTGATTGTAACTATTATTTATTTTTTATTAAATATTATTAATTAGTTAAAATTATATTAAATAATAATGAATAAATAAAATATATTTTAAATAAAAAATTTAATAATATCATGTATTTTGAAATATTAAAATTGAATTTTAGTATCATATAAAGTGGAAATAATTATATAAAACTATTAATTTTTAACAAAATAACATGATTAATGAGTATATGTTTATGGTGCAGAAAAAATATATGAATTTAATTTTTATAATATTTATATTATAAATAATAATATTTAATAAAATAAATATCTTAATGTAATTATCATATGTCTAATACTATTAATTATAGATGAAGTAATTTAGAAGAGAGAGACAACCAACTCTTGTAAAGAATTGGAAAAAGTGAACCATGGTTAGAGTTTGGTAGGTTAATTAGTTGGGTTGGGTTGGGTTGGTTTGGCAGTGTATAGTTTGATTTGATTAAGTATCTGAGTAAGTGTGTGACGTGGCAGTATACATTTGGGTGATTTCAACTTCAGACAGCAAATATAGTAAGTACAAATGCTAGGCAGTGGACCCCACTCACCGTACTGTTATGTCTGTCACTATCCACGTTGTCCATTCAAATACCTCCACGTCTGCTAAGAATCTAGTGTAGTGATTGTGTTGCCTGCCTACCTCAATCATTGCAATTCTAATATCAACATTTTTTGTTACTTAAAAATAGACACATTTTTTATATATAGTGTTTCAATATATAAGTATACTTAATTTTTTTTAGTTCATTTTTTAGTCTGAACTCCTGATATCTCTAACACATTAATCGAGACTAATCCAAGTTCGAAGTGAGAAACACAGCTCCTCCCTCATATAGGCGACTCACCTTGGACTCGAACCTGGGTTCAAGCTTTCATGGGAGGATTGGATTGTTAGTCCAACTAACACCTCGTGGGTTATAATAAGTATATTGACATTTTTAACCTCATTTATAATACAAATTTTTTAATGGTAGAGTGTTTCTCAATAAAATTTTTTAAAGACATAATAGTAATAATACATAATTTAATTAACTTTAACTACCACAACTATCAATTTCTTAAAAACTATAAAAGTCAAACTGTGTCTATTTTTATGGGATAGAGGGAGTATCTCTCATGCCCACTTTGACGTATCATAATCGTATTTTATATTAATAATTTTTTATTAAAATATCAATATTATAAAAATTAAATTTGTATTATTTATATTATGTTTAATTTTGTATTTATCATTCGTGTTATTAAGTTAAAAATTGTAATTCTATTCATGCACAACATCCATTGGCTTTTATTTCAAGTTTGTTCACCCTTAATTGAGAGCATGCCTAATATTCGTTATATAATAATAAAGAAATGCATTATAATTTATTTATTTTTATTATGTACGCTTTTTTGTACATTGACAGAAAATATAAAGTATATTTAAATATTTTTATGTGTATAAAAGTGATCAAGGAATAATGTTTTAATATATTTGTAGAGTTAATGTATCATAATAAAATTATTGTTTAATTTATTATAAAATATTTTAAAATGATAAAATAATAAATTTAAAATAAATTATTACATATTAATTTAATTTTAACTTAGTAAGATAAATAAAATAGATTGTTTTGTGGAATGATATATATTATTTTTAGACATGACTCATGTTGGTGAAAATTGAAGATATAACTTTCTATTAGGGTTAGTGGGTCCATCCATGATTAATTAAGTGGATATGGAGTCAAATATATATATATATATATATATATATATAAGTATTTAGATATTCGATGTAGTTATGTAATATATCACGTAATTTATTAGTTATTTAGTTTGTTAAATATATATAATGGTTTGGTGGAAATCCTAACTTATTAATTATTTTATGTAATATACGTCTCTGATTGACATGTGTAAACAGAGATATATTAGACAACTAATGATCTTCATAATGGAGTATGAATAGCAGAAGAGCAAGTACTACTTTTAAAAGTATTATCATGATTATAAGGAAATACTACAACAAAAAACAATTAGGTTTTCACTAAATCATATCAGAAACAGTGATTATAAGGAAAATACACAAAGATAAGTCACGTTGTATAAAAAATGGACAAGTTGCTTGATGAGCAAAGAGATGATTTTGTTAGACCAATTATGAATAGTTATGTAATAGCACTGTAAATTCATAGTCGTTGATTGATTTGCAACTCAGCTAGGCAACTGTAAAACGTTTATTATCTACATAAATAAAATGAGAGAGCTATCAGTGTAGAGATATTTTAAATTTATTTATGTCGAATTGCCTAATATTTAAAATAAAATGTGTACTACATTTGGTGACAATGTTTATTTTGTAGGATTATTTGTTATTTTGAACATATGTGGAAGTGTCAAGGTCGATGAATGGACTAACGCTACTTAATTTGACTTTTATGTTCATCATAAGACTATTCATTGATCTCGCGTCAACTTTGGTCAAAGTAGATTACACAATAAATACACACTTATCCTATTATTTTTGTAGAACCACAATTGTTCACAACGATGATTACATTCTAAAACACACAAACCTCTTACAAATTGTAGAGTTGTGAATTCGTATTAATCGTGATATAATTGTATCTTATTATTTTGTATTAAATATTATTATTGTTAAATAAATATTATAAAATTGAATTTTTATCCTATCATAAAGTGCATTCTTAAATTATTTTATTACGTCAAAGATTAACAACTTATATATCCGAAATTATATATTCAACTATATCCAAAAGATCTACCTATTCTAAGAGAAATAAAAATAAATAAATATATATATATAAAGAAGAAAAATTAGATAAAGATAAGAGCTAATAAAGAGAAATTATCTTAAGTTAATTGAAGGAGGGGTGTGGTATATATAGAAAAACTTTTCGATAAATTTCATTAGAAATTTCTGATGAAATTCGTCAATTTTTTTAGAGTGAATTATATGAAATTTGAATGTTTGGAAGAAAAAGAATAAATTTTATTGCCTAAATTTTATTTTTTTAGTTAGAAAATTTTGTTAGAAATTTCTGATAAAGATCGATGGGTTTTTTTGTTAAAAAAATCTTGTTTTGCCAATTTTTTTGTAGTTGGATATTTTTAGATTGACGGATCTTTTTTACAAAAAAACTACGTTTTTAGGGAAAATACCATTTTTGACAACCAAAAATATGTTTTTGTTGACAAAAATTTCTAAAGGATTTTGCCTAAAATATCGTTGGAAAAAAACATTTTTACGTAATTTTTAAAAATGTCGGTGAATGGATAATTTCCAACGAATTAAATCGAAAATTAATTTTTCCAACATAATTTTTCTTAAAAAAATTAGTCAAAAATAGTATTATTTATTTGAGTGGATTATAAATCAAACAAAACGTGATACAAATGTAATTCATATCTTTATAATTTGATTTATGTGTTGCTTTTTTATCATAGAAAGTGTTTTCGCCATTTTTCGGACGAGGATGGATTCATGCAAGCGATGAATCCACTCGTGACACGCGACATAAATTTTATGCGTGAAATAAAAGATAAACAGATGACCGCAAATTGGGTTCGGTGATGCCTGAAACTTCAGGACTTTAAGTAAAACCTTCATTTGAAAGTAATACGAAATTGCAAAGATTACAATGTCTAAATTAAGTTACAACTACTCCTATTTGACATGAAAAGTAGTGGCTGAAATTTAAAGAAAGAGGTAAACGACTACAAGATTAAACTACTCCTAAGGTTGGAATTCAAAGGAAAGCGGTAAATGCTGGAATTTAAAGGAAAGCGGTAAATGACTACACTAAGACTACTCTAAGACTACACTAAGGCTACACTACGAAAGATAAGAAAATGAAATGATGTTGTGTCTGTGTGTGTCCTCTGCCATGTGGTTTCTTTGTCCTTTTATAGGTCTCATGTGTAACCAACTTTGCCATATGGAAATTAACCACCTGCAACATGCACTTGGAATAACTTTCCACTACTTATTTAATAAAAATACGAATAAATTTTTCGCAAAATATTTTTAATTAAATAATGTTGGGAGAGTGTGAGAATTAATAAAGATTTAAAATTTTTGGGGAATAGTAAACCGGGAGAGAGAAAACAAAAATAACGAACGAGAGTTGGACCGAGGGTAAAACGGTAAATAGAGATTTATATATATATATATATAAACATAAGCTTTCATCTTCATTTTCAAAAATCATTCACGTTTTCTCCTCCAAACCAAAACCAAATTTTCCAAAACCTTAACCGAGCTAGAGATTCATGGAATTGTAGTGATCGGAGATTGTTGGATCGAAGTTAAAGCTTGAATCGGTAAGTTTTCTTCGATGAGAATTCAATAATTTCGTTTTTAGTTGTGAATGATCTTTAGGAAGTGATTTCTCATTCGTTTGGAGTCGGAATTGAGTGAAATTAGGTGTGATTGGTCAGTACGGATGTGTAGTACCCTTGAGTAGCGATTTCTAGGTTTAATTCTCGATTTTGTTGGTTGAAAATAGAGTTTTGTGAAGAAGGGTAAGGAAGAACGAAAATGGAATTATGTTTACCTAAGTTGTTTTGAAGTTTTAGTGTTAAGGGTTTTGTTCCTTGGATATTTCTAAGGTTAATGGTAGGGACAATTTGATTGGATAAATTATGTGTGGAATTTAATTCCGAATCAGGAAAAATGCGTTCGTAGGTTTGTTAAGGAAGTCGGAGGAATCGATATTTCGGGAAATGGTGAAATAGATAGAATTGTAAGATTCTATCGTAAAAAGGATAAAATGTGAGTTAATGTGGATTAAAAGTTAGGAAGGAGTTGTATTAAATGAAAAGGAGGAACGAGAAAGAAAGAAGAAATGTAAAAAAATGTGCATATAGTTGTTAATTCTTATTTAGTTATGATTTAGCGATTTATATTCGCATATAAGTAATTAATCTAAGGTTAAATGTGTTTTAGGAGGATCGAACACAAACGAA
>CANYCX011316226.1:0-11742 GCA_948193385.1 Breynia disticha f. nivosa
ATCTCCAAGTGGAACTGCAAATCCTATGTCTCAACACTTATATTTTGTGTTGTGACAAAAGATTCCAACACCATTTCTTTGCTTAGAAAAAAAATAATAAAAACTATATATTCGTTCTATATTTTATAGATTAATTTAGACTAAAATCTTTGATTAAGATGCGGAAGAATTTGGCCCAATCCAAGTGCCTCATCCACTACCTAAATCACTTCTTAATTTCAATGTCCGAGCCCGACCCGCCGGATCACGGTTCGGGAAAGTCCCGACCTGGAACCGGCCCGTGCAGGGGACAGTTTGAGCCGGGCCGGTTACGGGTTCTGGTCGGGCCGGTTCACTGAACCAGAGGGTCAAGCCGGGCAGGTTCCGGTCCGGCCCGCTGGTTCAGGGTCCAAATTCCCACCTAAATTAATTATTTTTTAAATTATAAATTTTTAACAATATTTTTATATTATTTTTTTATACAATTCTATTTAATATTTTATTAACAAATTAATAATCATTTCTAATTAATGATATATTATTTTTTAATTATTTTAAATAAAAGATGAATTATTAGTTTTATTAAAATTAAAAAAAAAATATAAGTTAAGAGATTTTTTTAAAGATGATTTATTTATTAATTTATTTTTTTATTTAAAAAAGTCTTCAAAAATCTGTTTAAGTGTTGAAAATTAAATACTGAATTTTTAAATAATACTGAATTTTTAATAAAATTTTTTGTGCAATTTTTTAATATTTTATTAATAAAATTAATAATTATTAATAATATTATTTTTAAAAATATAATAAAATATATTAAAAGAATTATTTTTAAATTTTTAAATAAAAATAAATTTAATTCAATTCAAATTAAAAAAAATGTTTAAATTAAAAAAATTTATAAACAATAATTTTTTCTTACTTATTCTCATGTTTAAGAAAAAAAATCCTAAAAACATATCGCTGAGGATAGCTCTTAGAACTCATGACACATGTAACTATTTTTTGTCACGCGTCATAAAGACACTAACTAGCATGAGCTGTAATTCAATTTTAAAAAAATAAAATGTCAATATTATTTCTCTTTTTTATATAGATAGTTGACCTACTTTTTTATTCATTGATATTACTTAAATATTAAACTTATTTAGCTTATAAATTGAGCTCAAGTCTATTTATATTAGAAGAATTTACAGTTGTGTCATTCATTTTTTTTTATATATAGGAGGTTCTATCATATTTTTTAGGTACACTCTTTAAACTTATTAAATACCCGACACTCTACAGAAATTAAGACAATCGAAGGATCAAAATCTCGACCTCTAATCTTTGTTTCTTTTTGCTGGATTCCATAAAAATGAGAAGAATCAAATTATTGTTGTTTCAAGCAACAATAATTAGTGTTGTCTGTGAGAAACTGACCAAAAAGTTATGTGTTCAACCGCTCATAGCTTTTTGTTTTTAGTTGCTTCACTTTTTTCAACTTCATTCAATCCACTAAGTGATCTCATTCATTATCAAGAGTTAAGACAGACTTGTTTCTGATAAGTTCTTAGAGAATTCCTTGTGAATCTTCTCTACAGTACTCTTCAAAATTTTGAAATAATCCTTACGAATTTCTCCTCCTTGAGAGCTAATGAGAACTTACTTCAATATCTCAGTGGCGACAATCATGATGCTCAGATGTGATCGTCTTGTATCCATTTGATTCCATATAAATTGAGTCAATTGCTCCTTTAATGCCTATGAGCTCTTCGCTCCTTTTCATGCCTGTGAAACTCCTCTAAATACAAGGTGCACGATGATGACATGCTTCATGAATGCGTCAAACAAATCGTCAATGATAACAATTCACAAGAGGTCAATCCACTTCCAAAGATAATTACAAACATATACACATTTCATTTCAATTAACTTTCTTCTCAACCAAGCAGTCATACCAAGATCACTTCACGTAACAGTTTTGTATCATCACACATACACTACAAGATTCTACTCATTTAGAGTCCACAAGTTAGAGTCCAACTAAATTTGAACGCTAAATTCAAGCATTTAGAGTCCACGTAGACTCTAAAATTTTAGTGTCCACGTGGACTCTGAATTTAACGTTCACGTGGACGCCAATTTGGGAAGAAGGTGAACAGCGTCGCGGAAAATTTTGGCGGATGAATTTGGAGTCCATGTGGAGCTAAATTTAGAGTCCACGTGGACTCTAAATTTTTAGAGTCCACCTGAACGCTAAATTTCGTATTCAAAATAATACATGTCACTTTTTAACATCTAAAAACTCAATTAATTCATACACAATCCAACCATCACATTTTCACATGTAATATTAACGCAAAATCATTACAAACACATGTAATTAATAATTGAATATTCTTAACCATATAAGAAACAATCGATAGTTAAGTAAGTGTTTTCGTATACACTACCTCAACTCCGGCTAAATGTGTCCAACAAATATATAAAATATTATATTTAATAATTAAATATAAAGATTTTATATTTTTCATATGCTAATTTTAAATAAATTAAATAATTGATAAAATATTTATTATATATTGTGTTAATAAAGTATTTTATATTTTTATGTAGGACAAATTACATTAATGCTAGCTTTGACAAATATTTTAATAAAAATACCAACCTTAAATATTTATTAACAACCAGCACATTTAAAATATTGATTTAATGCAACTTGAATTATGCTATTAAATATTATCTCATGTGTATAGGAAAAAGTAGGCAAAGAAATTAACAAATAAGTTACAGTTAAAAGAGTAGTAATTTTAAAAAAATGTTTTAAGATGTGTACTAGTATTAAGAACATTCGAATGGTAGTAAAAATGAGAAAATATTAAAAAAATTAGTATTTGTCAGAAATTTCTCTTTTATATATATTTTAAATTTAAATAGTATAATATGGTATTTAAACGGTTACAGATATTTGCGGATAATTTGAATACGGTTTGGGACGATATAATTAATGTATAAACGACCAGTTCTGGGAGGGTATGGGTAGTAATTTTTGTAAGCAAGTTCAGGTTTGGGTAAAACAATTTAGATTAATTACACTGCACAATTTTTTCTTCTTTTTTTTTTACAAAAAATTCTACCATTTTAAAATTTTTACAGGTGATACAGATTTTTTTTATTTACATTTTATATGGAACGGTCTTTTTAGTTGTTTTAACCTTCATATAAACTTAAATATGTATAAACAATTTTATACATATATTTATGTCTATTTTATATTTATTTAAGTTTAATACAAACTTTTAAATTGATTTATACTAAAATTTTATGTTATTTATTAATTTATAAAGATTACTTTTTTATAATTTTAAATTGAATATTAAATTTATGCAGACTGAAACAACATGCATATATATAACACATATATATATATATAACCAATTAATTAACGCATACTTAATTAAGCGTAAATAAAATGAACGGAAATTCAAACCTGAAACTCCGTTCAACGCAGCGGAAGAATACGATACCTCGTTGGGGGTACGCTCGTATCCACAGGTGCAGACGCGTTGAGATACGGGCGATGTTTCACACCCGATCCTACACCCGAATCCGATCACCGAGAGAGAACCACCAAGTTGGTTATGTGAAGAAAGAGTGGTCTTTCTCTTTCTTAGTGTAAGAATGGCATCAAGTCATAAATGTGGTGTGAGAATGGTATTTATAGAAGTGGAGGTACCATTTGGTGAAATGGTACCTTTCCACTCAAAATTGCATTTTAGTCTATAAACTAAATATGCTTCTAATTTAATCCTTCTATCAAATAAATCATAATTAAGTCCCTTAACTTAATTATATTTATTCGATAACCCAAACGTCATGGGCAGAATAAATTATCCTTTCATAATTTCGTCTCGAATTGGGTTATTGTGTCAAAAAAAATTTTCCAGTTAGTTAAAATTTGGAGAGTTTTTACAAGGTACTGTTTTAGGATTTAATTTCGTTCATGTATTCCGAGCGCTAATTCGGTGGCTCATTGGTTAGCAAAATCAAGACTCTCGCAGTTGACTTTTCTTTTTGAGGAGCTAGACCAGCTTCCTCCTACCCTTCTCAAAATCATATACTATGATAGTATAGAAGCATTCCTCTATTTGTAAACTGTAAAGACTCTGATGTATGGGCTCCCAATGCCACTTATCATTATAATATTAATGAAATTTACCCACTCTATCCTCAAGGGGCCAGCCTAGCTGGGTCATTTAGAGTAGGGTGCCCCATGTACTCAAGACCAACCTAATTGGGTTGGAGTAATTGGGATTTGTAACACATTTACAACATGATAGTTTGAGTTTTACAAAAATGCACTCATCTCAAACTTATTTTAAAAATGCCCACTTTTTTTTATCATGATTGGCTCAATGCCCAGATTTGTTATTAAGGACAAATTGAGAAAGTCAGAAAAGAATCTAATCTCTTATTTCCCTTATTAAGTCCAAAAAAGTTCAAATAAGTTCATGAGTTTGAAATAGTTAATGTGATTTTTTATTTTTATTCATTTTAATTTGTTTTTATATTATTTATAAAAAATCGTGCAATTTAGCCTGTATTAGTCAATTGTAAATAAAATGATCAACAGTGTTTATTTGTCTTAAAAAAAGCTTATTTAAAGACATGATCTTTTAAGAAATGTTCAAATTAGAACAATTATGTCCAATTTTGATCAATTATGTTCAACCTCATTTCCTGCATAATATGTCCAAAAAAAGTTCTTTTATCGAGAACACATATTTAACATCCTGAATAATGTCAAAAAAGTACAAATTTAACCAGTTAAACAACAAAAAGAAACAATAGTTGAAGCTAGTTGAAAAAAAAATTTGAAGTATATACAGATTAGTTAAAAAAAGTTCAAATAGGTACAAATTCGATCAAAAAGTATAAATTTGATCAGCTAAAACAAATTTTCAAATTAAAGAACAGGCTAGTTCTAAAAAAGATTCAAAAAATGCAATTCTGATCAGTTTAACGAAACTCTAAATTAAAGCATAGATTAGTTCAAAAAAATAACAGAGTACAATTTAAGCAAACACACAACAATTTAGTTCAAATAAAACAAACAAGCTGCATATCGTTCAAATAAGTACAACATTGATCATTTAAACTGAGTCTGAACCAAACAAATCAAAGAATACACATATTACTTCAGAATTACAGCAGAATCTCTAAAAAATTATAAAAAATAGTTCAACAAAATTCAAATGAATAAGACAACACAGAGCAAAAATCCAAACTATAACAATAAAAACCTAATTGAAAATTAAAACAGGTCAAAAATCTGAAAATCACATAAAACAAATCGAACAAAAGGACGTGAGGGAGAGAGGGAGGCAACAACGCTGCTTGGGCCGTACGAGAGAGAGAAAAGTGTGCGGTGAAGAAGAGGCAAAAAGAGAGAGAGTTGCAGCGGAAAGATGGGAGAAGGAAGGAGACGCGGCGGTGGGGAGTGACGTGCCGGTGAGAGAAGTGACGGACGGTGGCTGAGAGAGAGGAGGTGAAGGGAGAAAGATCAACGTGAGAGAGGGAGGAGATAAGGGGGTGACGACTGGAGAGGAAAAAGAGAGAAGAGGGAAAGGAAAAATTAGGGCACTAAAATACCGTTTTCATATTTAAAAAAAAATAATTAGGCATAAACATAATAAATAAAACTATAAGTGGGTATTTTTTACAAAGAAAACATGCAGTATATGCATTTTACAAAAACAAAAGTAAAAAAAGGTATTTCTTAAAATACACAAACTAAAAAGGGCACCCCACATAATTAACTCAATATTTTTTTGTTTTTTGCTTGATTTTAATATTATACAAACTGTATATCTACCTTTCTTCATTGTTTTTTCTGTTAAAACATTTGTGTCTTTTCAATCTTCTCAGTTTAGCTATTTAAATTGACTCCTCTGTAATTTATCATGAATTCTTTCCAGATTGTTTTATTAGTTTTATTTGCATTTTTTTATTATTTTATATACTTTTTTCCTTTTTTTTGTTGAACTCTATGTCATGTAAACTCTATATATTTTTTTTCCTCTTGCTTTAACATATTCATTTTTAAAATATTCTAAATCTACTTTTTATGTTTATCCTTGTATTTATGTCATGTAAACTGTATATATACTTTATTGTTTTTCTGTGTATCCAATTTTTATTGTGTTTTGTTTTAAATATAAATTTATTATTTACTAGTTTTTTAAGTATATTTAAACTTAATGTATGAACTGTCAATTATCATTCCAATCATCTTTATAGTAAATAAATATAGGAATGTTAATCTCTGAATATAACAGAAAGATAATTGTATTTTCCAATAACTTGACTGTCAAAATTGTAATTCTTTGAGATGGAAAGATGGTGGTATTGGTGGCTTGAAGTGTTTTTGAACGTGTGTTGTGCATAATTTGTAAAATATCGTACAGAGTGCAAAATAAAAGTTGATTATGCAATTTTTTATTTTACTGAAATTTGCAAATAAAAAGGTAAACATAGGTAATTATGTAATTGGCCCTAATTAATTGGACACTGATTAGGCCTATGATAACTATCAATTGGTTAAAATACATGGATAATGTAAAATAAGACTAACAATTTGGTTTAGTTTTTTTATTTGAATAAAGAGAGCTAATTAAGTTTATAATTAGAGAGATAAAATGGCAACAAATTTTGATGGGCTTAAATTGAATCCTGAGTGGATTAGATGTGGAGCTCAAATTTTAAACATATTTTCCAATTTTAAAGAGATAATAAAAGAAATAATATAAAATCAAATCTTTGAAACGATGAGAGAGAAAGTCTATACACGCTTTATTTAAAACTCGGCCCAAACATTTACATACAAAATATAAAAACACAAGTGGAAGCAAGTTTTGTTTGAAACAATCAAACAAAAGCAAGCGTGTGTATACAAATGTACACATGTACAAGTCAAAATATCAAAACTGATCTCTGGAGCCAGACCTCGATCGTATCAAATCAATGTCTCTGATCACAACAAAGATCTTATTTGGAAAGCAGCTACCTATGATCTGCACATCATTTAAACAACAAAGATCTAATTTGGAAAGCAACAACATGACATTATACATAGATGAATGCAAATGTATGAAATGCCAATGCAAATCCACACAGGATGTCCCCGAGTTTTTGTCCATCATAGTACACAGTAGTGGAAATCCTCTATCGCACACAACTGAGGAATGACACATAACCTGAGCACACAGCTCTGAGCATATAGTTCGTAAATACAAATAACACACAGTACATCCAGGATAGCACACATCACATCCTTTATCCACATAGGAAATCATAGCCACACAGACATCGTGTCACACAAATGATATGCAACACATATGAATGTATAGTTGACATTCCTATAATCGCACACAACTTCATTTCATCTTTTCCATTGAATCATTCATAGCACACACCAAATGAACATAGAAAACATGTAACCATCTCACATAGAGTAATATCATATTCCACACAGGAAAAATAATGATCACACAGATCATAAAGCACAAAGCAACCAAGATACGATCCTAAGATCAATTAGTTTCATCCATTTACATTGTAATTAATATGAATTAATCATACAAATGTAAACATAATCGTAAGAACACTTATACAAAGAATCGTAAGCATAACCCACTTACCTTGACAATAAATGAAGTTAGCTCTGGGCTCAACTTCGATCCAAGTGTCGTACAGATCCTTCTATATGAATTTAAACACATAAGGTTATTAATTAATCATACTCCTTACTGATTTCATCATTTACAACATCAACTCAGCTCTAAGATCAAAATCACATTTGCTCAGGAGCTTACTAACTACCCACTTCCTTTACTTCATTCAATCATGATGCCACATAACCTAACTCATTAGGAGAAGTGTAATTAACTACAAATCAACTAACTAACACTTTCTTCCTACTCAATTCAATCTTCACTCAGCATCACAACAACCTTTTCATTCTCACTTTTCACATATCAAGTCAAAAGTAAGATTATCAACTTACCTTACTAACTTTCACTCTAAATTTGCAAGGAATCCTATTGTTCCTTGTTGAAATCAATCTCCTTCACGTAACTAGGGTTTTCAGTTGCTCTTTTTCTTCACTTTGCTCTATCTTTCGAATAACACAGAAGCTTCAATTGGTTCGCTCATATCAGCCCAGTCAACACAACTTCGAGCACGGATCGTGTCGTTCTTTATCAACACAAGTTTCTGTTCAATCATGCACGAGCTTGTTCTGTAATAAATTCAACATGGGTTGTGTTGATTTTCCAGACTCGAGCACGAGGTCATGCTCATCTGCACACATGAGCACGGGGCATGCTCGTAACCGTGCCCACTGAAGATTCTTGTAGAATTTTCTAAATATTCCTAATCTATCCGAATTGCTTCTATTTTAAGTTATTTTCCATACAAATTAATTCGTATAAATTCCAGGACGTTACATTAGAAATTAAAATTGGAAGTGATCTTCACAAGGAATTTTGGCACACATTTAATCTATCAAAACTAGGTGATTTCTCTCATAACTTCTCATTCAACACTCTACTCAAAAACTACATTAAGAAAAAACAAACATCTCAAACCAGTAACCTTGTGTCGCTTATTAGTATGCCTAAGGTGAGTCTACATATTGTTGATCACCAATCTTAATCCAAATACCAAAAGAAAAGGAGCTAGCACTTCATTCAATGTCAAATTTAGTGCATATTGGAATATAGAGGGAGTTAGCGTAAAGGCAGCTTCTTAGAATTTTGTGGACTGTTTTAAATGTTGTAAAATTGTATATACATTTGGTCTTCTTGTTTACACAGTTTTAAAGTCACACCTATAAGGGTAACACTCAAAACTACCTGATTGGTTTTCTTAAATTGCACGTTTAGATCTTGTTTTTGAAATTACATGGATAAACTCGATTGTTTGTCAATGTTTTTCGATGTTCATATTTGATTATACTGCCATGTTGTATCCTTCACTATATGCAAAATAATCAAATATATCGCAGTGTGGATACCATAAACAATGATCAATTGTTTTAATAAGATATCAAAAAATTATTTTAAAAGCTAATACATGTGGTTCTTTAGGACATGATTGAAATCTATCACTCAACCAAGTAGCAAACATTATATCAGATCTAGATACGATTAAATAAAAATTTAACCAATCAACCTCTATATAGTTTTTAATCCACATCCTTCTTATCCTCATGCTTTTCAAGCTTAATGTTTGATGTCATTAGTGTTTCAACACTTTTTCTTCCCTCCATTTTGAACCTTTTTAGAACCTTTATATGGAATGAAAAAGCATAGAAAAATCTTATAACTTCTAATCTAACTACCTGTACAAAAGTTTCTTCATGATCAAGTCATTCTTCTTGGTAGAATCCATGATCTTCCATTCTAGACTTGTTTTCCACTGCTTCACCATACTCATCACGTTTTATTTTGTTCATCCACTTGACTTCTACGATGGTTTTATCCTTTGATAAGGAACTAACTCCTAATCATGATTCCTTCTAAATTGATTTAGTTCCTCTTGCATGACCATAACCGAGTTCTCATTTGCAAGTGCTTCCTCAGTGTCCTTTTGCACCATAAGTAAAAAAATGTTGATTTGTTGATGTATTCATTCAACTCCCATATTATTCTCATTATCTCACCAAAAATTCCAATTAGTTGCTCTATTTGGCATCTCTCAGTTTTAAACCAGAAGGAACTTCCCTAATTTCAAATCCTCATTCTTTAGATCAACTACCTCTACTTCTCTTGGACTTCTTGAATTTCATTTTCTCCACTCTTATAACCAACACCATAAAATTTCAAACCTTCTGCGAACCCCCGAAGCTCTTTTGATTTTTCAATAAATAAATAAATGGAAGAACATATTTTTTTTTCATTTTAGGAAAGACCAGTAAATCTTGCATAAGGAAAAACTATGAATATGCATTCAAAAATTGATGAATTCTGTTTCAAAACAAAAGATAATGTAGAAACTATGGCAATGAGTTTACAAAATTTGGAATGTAAACTACACTATGTCAAGTATGCATAGTTTACAAATCATAGTACAAAATATCTAGAGCCACCAACCTATACATGTGTACCGCACCCCAAAATTCGCGAAGATTCACAACCAAAATACCTGCTAATGCTCTACATATAACACATTTTAAACCAACATGAGTATAAAACACACTAAGTGCACCAACAATACACTTACCTAGTTATGTAGTGTATAAGTAATTGTTCGTTGTTAGAAGCTTAGGCGTGTTATAGATAGGCTTTATTTTTTGTTTGCTTAGGTTCTGGTTGTGTTCTTATTGTTCATTAAATTCCCAAGAAACACAAGGCGTGCTGATCAACACAAACACTGTGCTCCATCACAGAGAACAATAGTAGCATAGAAGGAGCCCGTGTGGAACAACACGAGGGTCGTACTAGAGTTCTAGAAATCAAACAGTGTCTCAGCACGATCCCTTTTGATAGGACCAAATATGCACATTTATTCCACTTATTTCAAGTTGATTTTCATGTCATTTTAGTAGATAAACCATGTGATTTTATAAGCTTATATTTGTTTTGGTTTTATTTAGGCACAATCAAGGAATATGAAGATTTTGCTAGGTGTTGATAGAAAAAGATGGCACATCAAGTGGGGCTATTTTGGAGCCATGAAGTGGAACATAGAGGACATAGTTTGGTTTGAAAAAGGCATATGAAAATGAGAAAGGAAATTTGGCCAGAACACTCACCACGAACGTGGTTCATTTGACCACGAATGGGAGCTCAAACGTGACTCATTTTGGTGTGCATTTCTTGGGCAGAATAGGAACCACGAACGTGGTTCACTCGAGCCACGAACGTGGCTCACATTCTGGAGGCAAAGAAGAGTTGAAAATGAAGGCATTTCTTGGCCAGAAGACCAACCACGAACGTGGTTCACTCGAGCCACGAACATGGCTCATGTTCTGAGGCAAAACAGAGTTGAAAATTGAAGGCAGAGTTGGTCAGAAGACCAATTACGAACGTGGTTCACTTGAATAACGAATTTGGTTGGCATTCTGGAAGCTAAAATTGAGTTAGAAAATGAGTCACGAATGTGACTCATTTGAGTCACGAACGTGACTCATTCGTGGTTCATCAAATATGGCCTAAAATGTCGTTAAAAATGAGGGTTTAATAAGTGGGGGCATTCCAGACTTTTCATAGGGGATGAATTTTGGCTTATAAAAAAGGTTGTGTTAGGTTTATTTCTTGTCTTTTAACCACATTTGGCTAGAAGGAAGAAGAGGCTTGAGATCAAGGGTTTTGTGTTCTTCTTTTCCTCTTCTTTATTTTGCTTTTCTTTACTTTCTTTTTGCATTTTCACTTAGCCATGTTAGGCTAGTGTTTTTGTTGGGTTTTCTTGGATGTAAATAGATGATTATGCTTAGTTTTCTTATATGATACATAGAGGTTTTATGTTTGAATGGTTTATCTTTTGATGAATGAATGTCTTCTTGGTTGTGCTTCATGAATGAATGATTGTATGGACAATTGTGGTTGATTGTTGTTAGCGGCCCTATGCTAGAATTGCGAAAGCCGTGGTTTAGGGAGGGCTAAATCATTACTTGAATCTATGTTGAAAAATACCTAGTAGTGTCTAGGATTAGATATTCATAGATATCAATTAATTGATTGCACTTTAGGAACAATTGATTGCATTTGCTTGTTAATT
>CANYCX011316288.1:0-10737 GCA_948193385.1 Breynia disticha f. nivosa
CCAGGTAAAACTTTCAAGTTGTTGAGCCTGTTTGAATATTAACATAATTAGCTTGATCTCTGAATTTAGAGAACGTTGTCAATTAATTGATAATAATATCATTATTTCCGAGTAATCTTTTCTTTTTTTTGTTCTTTGCAAGAATTTGTAAACCTGAAAGTTAATTGTGATTTCGTAACATTACCTGGGTGCTTAGCTGCGTCATTCTTTTTCTTTGTTGAAATTGTTTGTGGGTGGCTAGAGGATTGATGTACATATATGATATGTCAACGCAATAAAAATGTCTTTTAAGTGTGTTTCTTTATCCCCTTTGAATTTAGGGGAATCAAATGAAAAAAATGCATAAAAAAGCATGACATTTCCTTTTAACTTCTTTAAAACAGGTGTTGATGAAAGTAGACTTGGATATTAACACTATTACCAACACTGTTAGTAATGCAGTTCTATGTTCATATGATACAGGAGTGCTACTAGTGCTGGATGCTCACCCTGGAGGAATTATATACAGAGATATCATTCCTGATTATGTAAAGTTCGCAAGGACCATATATGAAGGTTTGAATTCTCTTCTAACCTTTTGTTTTATTGAGCTTGTAATGTATGAGAGCTATTGGCAGCTGAGTGTGCCTGAGTAGGTTTTCTCAGACAATGATGTTTGCAGATGATTTGGGCAATGTGGCAGTTGATGTCAACTATCTTAATGTTGGAGATAAACCTCCCAATTACCAGATCTTCATATGTTGATGAGGCTGCTTAAGATGATGCATGCACTCCTTTCACTTGTAAGTTGAAGCAATTGAATCATGACTTCATGGACAAATTCATGGCACTAAATATTGTCACTCATTCATTTATGCTTTCCCATTGGATTTAGTTGTTTTTTTTTTTCTAATTTTTGTAAAAGAGTGGATAATTACTTCTGGAAATTGACATCTTACATTAACTGTATAACTGAGAAATGCACCAGGAATGTGTAAATCACATCTTACATAATTCCCTAGCTTAAAAAACAGCTAGTAGAGAGTGTGTCGTCTGTGATAATGGTTTAGGAAACTGGTGATTGAAGTGTGAGCTAGAATGTGTAAAAATTTGTAATTTTTTATGATTCTAAAATGTTACTTATTGGGTGTTTAGTTGCTTTGTTCTTTATTTTATTCCCAGAAGAATGAGTTGGTTCATAAGAGGATAGATGCACAAATATGACGCGTCAAACAGATAGCAGTCCTTGACCCTGATGTATTTTTCTCATAAAATGTAGTGGAAGTAAATTATAACACATCAAGATATTAGAAGCATGATAGATTGCAGAGGTTTCGTCTTTTGTTCTCAAAATATCAGCTTTGGAATCAACTCGGAAACAATATATGATGCATGCAGGTTTTCTATTCGTGCTGGATGCCCATCCTGGAGGAATCATGCAAAGGGCGTTCCTGAATATGCAAGGCCCCCTTCCCTCGTATACTTCTTCCGCAATTCATATTCCTCGTAACAAAATGTAATTGTTGGAAATGTGTAGTGAGAGAGTGTTGTATATATAGAGATTTAGGCATCGCTTGGTGAGTAAGTATTTCATCTATCTGCAATATCAAAAAGGATACCTGATCATTATTGGAGTTGAACAAAGGGGTTGGAATCTTGATTTGGCTTTTCTGGGGTGAATTCCACCTTTTTGATTTTTCCTTTGAAAATTCGCACCGCGCAGAAGGTTTAATGAATTGCAGCTTTCTTTATTTTATGCTCTCAATTAGTTCAAATATCAGCAGTTAAATAGTTTCTGTTACACTAATTTTGACCATTTCTCCCGAGAAACCGTGTGATCTCTTCTCCTCTGTTGATACTATTATCAATGAAAGCTTTATCGCATAAAGCTTTGTGCAGATGACTAGTGAAGTTGTTACGGTGCCTTTCAAACTCGAGAAATCATAACTATAGTTGATTGAAGATGACGAAACCATTTGAAATGCTGGATAAGTCTCTTAAACTGATAATGATTCGCCATAACAGAAGTTTTCATAATATTTCTTATTTTCAGTAATTGTTGCACACATTTTATCAAACCATTACATTATGATCTACTAATGGACAAATTCGACAAGTCAAAATAATAATAACGTTACTTTTCTGTTTTCATGGTAAAAGGATTATGCTGTCGTCGACAAGAACTTAAGATATTTGGAACTTATACTGACCTCAAGTACCTCTCTTATATGTTCCAGTGACGACAAAACGAACGTCCAGATGTAGCAATTGGGTTTACGAATTACATGAAACATGACCCAAATTAATCATAAAACTTGTGTTATCGAAAGAATCAATTTAGCATAAATCAAAATTAAAATTTGTAATTGATATTTACTTGTATACATAATTGCTCCGACTGAATAACCAATAATAACAACTAACAAAATTTGGCTAATCGTGGTATGATCCTATGAGTACTACAAAATTGATTTGAAGCAGCCGCTTCATAACCTCTCAAACTAGACTTGTGCAGGTTACCACAGTGAGACTGCTTCACGAAGATGCCCATCAAAATTTGCTTGCCCACCTCCCAATGGCAAATTATGACAATTTGAAACAATGGAGCTATTTGATTCAGGCAGAAACTGAGAATTGGCATTGTAATAATTTGGAATAATGAAGTTGTTGGGTTCAGACAGAAACTGAAAACTCTCTTGTTGGTTTGGAAAATTGAACAGAAGGTTGTTGTCGTCACCAATACTGATATTAAAGTTGTTTTCTGAACTCATGTTGTATTCGCAAACCCAGTCTTGTTCTTGTAACCCTGATGAACCAACAACGTCATGACCATAAGGATTGAAATCGGCAACCCAATTTTCTTCTCTAGTTTTCTGTTCTTTGGAAGCCAAGATCTCTAATTTTTCCTTAAAACTCTTTAACTTAGAATCCAAGAGTTCCAAAGCCTCAGTGTCAGACAGCTCTTCAATACATTTAGATAAAATCAAGAACCTCTCGTCGAGCTTCTTGTTCTTGTGTTTTCCCGCTTGTTCCTCCAAAAATTCCATCAAACTCATCTCCTTCTTGGCATTCCCATTAAGCCTTTTAAAACCATCGACCAAATCTTTCATCTCAGCCTTGTCGTCTGGAAACGTGTGAAGTCTGCCGTCTCGACCGAAACAAACAATGCACACCGACACATTACAAAGGGTTGCAAGTTCTTGTGCCTTCTTCTTCAAAGTTGGAAATCTCTTCTTGAAACTCATAGTTTTGGTCGTTTCATTGCCGAGTAATACCTTCTTCATGTGATTTGCCTTCCTCTGCTCTTTCCCAGTAAATATGCTTTTATTTCTCGGAGCCATAAATTGACAAACTGGAGAAGGAAACAAAACAACACTCACAAGAAGAGAACGAAAACTGATTGTAGTAAGAACTAAGTTTTGGGGTATATATAGCTTTGGAGAACTGAAAGATTTATTTTCTGAAAGATCAAGTTAATATTTTGTTTCCATTAATGAAACTGTAATAAATTAATGCCCTCGAGAATATTTGTTTTTCCAGTGGGAACAAATCGTTTTTTGATTCTAAAACACTAAAAGTCTTCCCAAGAAAATCTGCAGAACCTTAATCGCATTAAATAATCTGTCACGTGTCTTAAGATTCACATAAGATTTATTCCGCTACAACTGTCATTTTAATTTTATGTAAATTTTTAAAATTATTTTTTTTTCAATTTTATCTTTATCTTTCACCATCTTTCACTTTTTTTATTCACACTTACACATTTTTTGATTTATACATTTTTTTTGTTCACATTATTTTCTCCTTTTAATTACTATTTCTTTCAAATTTTTTTCACATATCTTTTTAATTCATATGCTTTCAAAATTTTCTAAAATTATCATATATAAAATTTTTAAAAATAATATTCTTTCTCTATGATTTTTATAATAATTAAATAATCACATCTTTCATTCAATTATATAATTTAGTTGTAAATGTTATAATTTTTTATATTTTCTAGACATAATTATTTCATTAAATGGATTGTAAATTGAGGTGAGATAGAAATTGATGTAAATAAGGGTTTAAATTTTGTATATCTAAATTACATATTTTTTTTCAAAAATTTTTATAACTAAATTTTATAGAAATAAAATTAAAAATTATTTTCTTTATAAAAAATATTTTCTTTGGTGTCTTAAAATGTTTATTTAAAAAAATATATGTTATATAGAATAAAATACAAGGAATTGAAAGCTTTTTCATAATTGGATTTTTCTAAACGGAGCCTGAATACTTCATTTTATTGATAATCAGATAAAGCGGAAGATATTTTAGGCATTTGCATCAAGCTTACACTTCCTTCTTGCATGCGTGTTCCTCCGAAAGCACACACTAGAGTAAGAGGTAAAAATTTATTGGAGGCATACTCGATCAAACGAGTGATTTTCTCACCAACTACGGATCCCGTACTACCCCCCATAAACTGAAAATCCATAATCCCAACTGCTACGGGAGCTTTAATTATAACCTCAGCTCTATTTATTGGTCTGACCAAGATAAGACTTATTTGAAATTAATTGAATGGACAAATAATAAAAAAAGAAAAAGAAACTTTTCTACTTATTCTCGGATTCCTTACCATGGAAATTTTCAATTCTTATTTATTGAGATTTATAGGCAATATGGATTAATATTTACATTAATTAACGTCTGTCTTTGGATCCCAAAAGATTTATTTAATTAAAACATTTAGTGACTAATTGTATTATGGTCGATAAACTTTTATATTACAATATAGTCGTTAGAGTTCATTTTATTTTATTCTATTTTTTTTTGATTATATCATTATCTTTTCACCATTTTTTTCACATTTTTTCCATTTTTTAATTCATAGCATTTTTAACTCACACTTATTTTCTCTTTTATATTACTATTTCTTTCCACATATTTTTTAAATTCATACGCTTTCACATTTTTTTACAACTATTATAGATAAAATTTTAAAAATAATATCCTATATTTTTTATATTTATAATAATTACATATTTAATTATATAATTAAATTGTAAACGTTATTAAAAAAATATACTTTTACACATAATCATTTCTTTAAATAAATTACAAATTGAAGTGAGGTAGAAATTGATGTAACTGTAAGGGCTTTAATCTTTTAATATTTAAATTAATATTCTTTTAGAAATTTAAAAAAAAAATTATATAAATAAAATTAAAATGGCATTCTCTATAAAAATATTTTATTTTGTGTCTTTAATTATTTATTTTAAAAAACAAGTAGATGTTATATATAATAGAATACATGGAAATTGAAAGTAACAATAAGATACATTTTATTTCTCATATGTACAAGTAAACATAAGACAATATAATTTTTTTAGTTGTTTTTTTAGTTTATTCAATTTAATGATTTATTTTATTATTAAATTAATTGCACCAAACACAACCTATCTATTAGAGATACAAAGTATGGAGTTAAATGGTCGATAGAAAGCCGATGTGAGCAAAACTTGTAAATACCATAATCAATGTTATAAAAATGGGATCGACTCTGTCGTTCGAACCAATGAATCAGTCCTCAATTCAATCCTATTTCATCATTTAAACTGGTCTGCAAGCGAATCGATATTATGTTGATGAAAATTGACGAATCGACTAGTTTAACCGGTTAATCAGACCGATTTCAAGCATTGAAAAAAATTACAGAATTTAAAAATTAAATAATTTTTTTAAATTTATATATACACATTTATTTATATTTTAAATTATCGATTCGAATAATAAATTACCAATTCGACCAACAAACCAATCACCAGTATTTTTACAATTCGATTACTAGTTCGATTATGATAATAATGACTATAAGTTAATATTTAACGCACTGCTTGATTTTTTCCAAAACAAAAAATTATGTAGTGGCTTTAGTGAAACAAAATAAACTTAATAACCATTCGTTAAGACTATAGAAAGTTTAATGACCATTTATGTAATTAATTACCTCTTTATTTAATTTTATCCAAACTTCCAGAACACATAATGCTAACGCGCGCAACAAGCTCACTTTAACCCTTGTCCCTCCCTAAACTAACGCCGCCTCACTTCTCTCTTCACTATACTGTATCAGTCGCGATTTCAAAAAAAAAAAATAAAGATCTGTATCCCTCACATCTTAACGGCCGTTTTCTCTTCGTTACGCCTTTCATGCTTACATTTCTGTATTGAAAACAAAAATGTCAGTGCAACGAATCGAAAGAGGAGATCTCTGGAAAAATAAGGCTCGGGTTCTCCAACTCCAGCTCCGAAACCGCTTCAGAGTCGCCGTAGATCGCCGCCGTCCTATTTTCGCCGACGGTTACTTCTCCTCCACTGCCAACCGCTGGCTCACTCGCTTTCGTGACTTCAAACGCGAATCGCTTCAATCGTCGTCTGTTTTTTATCGAAAGCGAGGTCGGTTTAGTAATTTAGATAGTTAGTGTTGTTTATGTATTCAGTATTGATATTTGAATGTTAATGCCGTGAATGATGATGTAAGTGATGTTTGATTGATTGTTCAGTGAGTAAGGATTTTAGCGGTGATGAAGAATCGATGATTATACGGATGGTGCGATCTGTGACAGTTCCGCTAATTGGAAATGTGTGCCACGTGTTCATGAATGGACTCAATCGTGTTCAGTTTTTTGGTGTGGAGAAGTTGCATGAAGCGTTACTTAATAGACCCATCAATACACCTCTCTTAACTGTACGGAAAATTTATTGTTAGTTCTTCCATATTTTTTTGTTTATTTAACTAATCGTGTTTATTTATTGAAAATTCTAGGCAATTGTTTAATTTCTTATACGTTAGTTTTGCTAGCATTGACTAATGAGGTTGTGATTGTTTAGTGAAATTTTTAGGTTATAGTTTCATTTGTTTTTTTGTTAATTTGCTAATGTTGAACTTGGTGATTGTGATTCTGATGACATTGTAACTTGTGATTGCTTATTCACCATCTAGGTAAGCAATCATGTAGCATCTGTGGATGATCCATTTGTGATCGCATCATTGCTTCCTCCTAGAGTTATGATGGATGCTCAGAATTTGAGATGGACGCTGTGTGCGACTGATCGGTGTTTTAAGAATCCCGTCACCTCTGCTTTTTTTAAGAGTGTTAAAGTGTTGCCGGTTTCTCGTGGTGATGGTATTTATCAGAAGGTAATCATTTCTCTTATTTTTGCTTAATTTTCCTGTGTGGCTATAATTTTGGGAATATGCATACAGAAGTTCTAAACAGCTCAAGAATATTTATGGTTTTCTTTCAAAATCTAGATATAGCCTCTCTATTATGCAATTTGATCTGTTGTTTTTCTTAACATAAGTTTTCCGTTCTGGAATGTTATTTTAATAGTTGGTAGAAGTCTGTAGCTGAACTCAGATTGTGTTAGAACATCAAAAAGTTTAGACTGCAGGCTTGAGATCTAAACTTAGCTTGGACTATTCTTTTTTGATGGCGTGGTAATCCTTAGTGTTTGGTTTGCTATTTTAGAATTTCAGTTGTATATGTATTCACACGTGTTTTGTTACTGCTTTTGTACAGGGCATGGACATGGCAATTGCCAAGTTGAACAGTGGTGGCTGGGTTCACATTTTCCCTGAGGGTAGTCGTTCACGCGATGGTGGGAAAACCATGGGGTCTTCCAAAAGAGGAGTTGGGAGGTATGGGCCTAGTGCGATAATGCATATTGCATATGCTATTTTGTGTTTATGGATTGGATGGGCACGTGCCTTCTTTGTCACTCTCTAAAGGAAGGCTATATTCTCGTACTCATTTAGGTTTCTCTTAATTTTGAAATTGTATTGACATCTTTTACCTGATAATAGCCATTTCTTGCTGTCTTTAAGCTTTAAACTTTGTGCTTTGTTTTCATATCTTGACAGGTTGGTTCTTGATGCTGACACTATCCCAATGGTCATCCCTTTCGTGCACACTGGAATGCAGGATATCATGCCTATAGGGGCCAACTTTCCGAAAATTGGGAAAACTGTATGTACTGTTTTAGTGAATTGTTTAAAAAATTAAGAAAGGATCTCATGTTCCTTCTTTGCCTCTGAAGGATATAATTTGTTGCTATGCTGAGAAATTCGGCGGTATTCTGCTTGTTTGTGGTTTGATATTTTTGTACCAATGTTGTGTTTTTGGAACTTTCCAGGTCACAGTGCTTGTAGGTGACCCTATCCATTTCGATGATCTGCTAAATGTGGAAGGTGCAGAAGACATATCGAGAGGGAAACTGTATGATGCTGTTGCATCAAGAATCGGCCGTAGGCTGCAAGATCTGAAATTTCAAGTTGAAAGAATAGCTCTAGAACAATCAGCCAAGTTGCAAAATTATGCTGCGGGGAGCATGGCCCAGGTAGCGGGCATGGTGCAGCAGGTGGATTGGGATTCATTTGGCATGGGAATCAATGTTTCTGTACAAGAAGATGAATCTCAACAGTTTCAAACACAACCTGTGTCTGCAGTTACATTTCCGCATAAGCAGATGTCTTGCGATCACTTATTCCGAACAAGATCATCATCCTTATGCGAAGGTGGAATGATTTCTAGAATGCGAGGTTACATGGACTCTACCGAGTTTCTTGGTTTTGCAGCTAAAGGTCTATTTGTGAAGCGTAAAGAAAAAGAAAGATGTCCTGGAATTAGAGATGCAGGCCCTTTGAGGGAGTGGTATCAGTTTCTGGAAGCTAACTTGACTAGACAGTGGGAATCATGCTAGCAAAACTGTACTTTGATTTCTTTTTTATATAAAACAACCACACAGGAAAAGTTTTTGTGAGAAATGGTTGTCTACGATATTTACTAATTTCAGACTAACACCTTCTTCCTATCTCACCAGCTCTAAATGGTGTTATCAAAATCAGATTGAACGGTTAAATTGTTTTATCTGTGAACAGATTGAACAGAACAGATTATCGGTTTGGTTCGGGTAAGTTTTACTATCTAGATTGGTACATAAGTAAATTAGTATTAAACTGATGAAAAATTTGTTTATTCAATTGATGAATAATTCTAGAAATCCAGATTAAAGAAGATAAAATAGAGGGTGTGTAACCCTAAAGAGGAAGAGTTGAGAGAAAATATCTCCAGAGGAGAGAGAAAGACAAAGAGATAATTATGAAATATACATAATAATGAGTTTTTATTTATGAAAATGGCTAGGTATATATGTTCATTTTTAGGTTTACTAGTTTTAAGTTTTTGAATTCTAGAAAATACATATTTTAATGATTTTATTTATACAAAAGTCAAATAGTATTAAACATTCATTAAAAGGGACGCATTAAAGTCTTGCCATTTTAAAATCTGATTTTAAGGCCGTTGATTTGTTTCCATAATAAATCTCTTAAAGTAGATTTACTTTTCTCTCTTTCCTCATAATAAAAGTGAACTTTCTCTAGTGGTGGGATTTTCATAAGCTTTCAGCGTCGTTCTCTTGATTCTCGAAGGTTTGGTGTTTAAATTTTTGTTTTTACTAAAGTTTTTGGCTTTTGTGATAGCGTTGTTATAATGTGTGTTTTTCTATTTTTTTCAAGAGATTTCATGTTTAACAGACGAAGACAATATAAAAATCATTCATTTTTTTATTTTTTAAGTTGGTTATGTTATGCATGCAAGAATTTATGTATTCTTCTGAAGGTCTTTGTATGTTGTAACATTTTTGAAGGTTTTTGTTCAGGTTTTTAGTGTCTGGGTATGAAACGGTTTGTTTCATGAAACGGATTCTACTTTGTACTTTCATGTTTATATGTTTCTGCCTTTTTGTACATTGTTTTTATGTGTTCATTTTTGTGTTTTTCAGGTTATAGCCTTGTTTTTATGTATTCATTTTTGTGTTTTTCAGGTTATAGCTGTTATGTGGCCATCTCCAATGCAGTTTTTACCAACCTGCAAAAAAGAAAAGAAAATATTCAAACAAACAAAAGATAAATAACAAATAAAAACAATTATGAATTATGTTCATACAATTAAATGAAAAATCATGAACTTCCATGAACAATTTAGAACAAAAAAGAATTTTGTTCCTCCACATTTTTAATGCAGTAGCCATCGAACGAGAAACATCGTGTTAGTTTCTCAGCGATATTCAACCAACTCAGTTTGGCAAAACAAAAAAAATGAAAAATTTCTTGAAAGAACAATAAAAAATTTTGTCTATGCACAAATGAAATCATACTTGCAAAAATATCCTTTCTGCTCGTACGATTGCTCTGTTGCTATTATGAGTTGCTGTTCATAGTTGATTTTATACGAAATTAAATGGCAGAATGTTTTAATTAGGTAGTATTGATCAGTTCTCATATGTGTTACCTTCATTTAAGGTGTGGATTTGGAATTTTTTTTAAAATGAACATGCAATTATGACAATACAACACAATAAAGGTAAGTTGACATTCCTGCTATTTTGATTACAAATCTGTGCATTTCCATATTTTTGTAATTGAATTATAGCATGTTTGGAAATAAGAGAACATACATGGACATTTTTTATTATAAGAATGTCTATTATGACATTCCTATAACTTTTCAAAAGACACAAGTAATGAATGGGCCTCAGTAGGTTGATTACAACTCACTTGCACCATCCAGTATATACCAATGTATATACGATTGCACATTGTACACACCCAATCATCATAGGCCACGTGTTCCACGTATTACAATCAACATAATACAATACAGAATACAATACAAGCAGAAACATACAAAATACCTACATCCC
>CANYCX011316328.1:0-15833 GCA_948193385.1 Breynia disticha f. nivosa
GTGAAACGATTGAGAGAAAAAGTATAAAACGAAGTGCCAGAGAGAGCAATCGGAAAGTGAAACGATTGAGATAGAAGAGGAAAAAAGAAGATGAAGAGACTGTCTGAGCGTAAAGTTTTTGGGAAAGTAATCACAATTGACGCGTTTCCATTACCAAGGCGTTTTTTTAGGGAGCAGTGGATACGGTTATCATCAATAAAATGAAATCTCTAGATGATTGAGTATTTTTTAAATTTGAAAAGTCAAAATGGGCATTTACCTATATTTAAATCAACCTAATGGCATTTTTAAAACAAGTCAAATATTGCTGGACATTTTTTAAGTCTGAAAAGTTATATATGGTTGTACACATAATTTTCTGAAAACAAAATGCGTTGTCACATACATTATTTTTTTCAATTTTTACTTATTTTATTATATTTGTTTCGAATTTTTTATAATTTAATTTAATTTAGTATCCGTATTTTAACACTTTATTTATTTTGAATTTTACATTAATTATTAAAGTATGAATTAATATAATATAATAATATATAACGATATAAATTATTAATATACAATATTATATGTTATTTATTAAAGACAAATTTATCTAATCAATATTAAAACTATGAGGAATGATAATTTGAATGGTTATAATCTATTAATTTTTAAAAATATTTTAAATTATAAAAAAATTGAAATAATACTATTTAATAAATAATTAAAAAAAACTTATTTTTCCTTATAATAATGATATACCATATAACAAGAATTTATCAAAGAAATAAAGTATAATTTTAGAGATCGAAAACCAGATACATAAATGATACATCTGAAAATATATAAGATCCTTGTCACATCAGGCTATTAAAAATGGAGGGGTGAATTATATAAGTTATACTCCATCCGTTTCATTTTTATAGACATTTTTTCTATATTGGTTGTCTCGATATATAGACAACTTTCTATTTTCATATATATCATTTATTGTTTGAAAGTCATTTCTACCCTTATTAAATTAATGACATTCTTATGTTTTCAATACAAAATTATTAATACAACTACTTATTATCCAATTAAAATACTTCATTGAATAAGGACAATATTATAAAAACACATGTCAACTACTACTTATAACTAACAAAACTACATGTTTCTTAATTCCCGCAATTTGTCCAAAATCGTCTATCAATTTGAGACAGAGGGAGTATAGGTTTATTAGCGGAATAATTAAGAGAAGAGTGTTTACGGTGTTGGTCGGTGTGAAGCAAATATGCTTTCCTCCGGGAGACGGAGACAGCAACTCTTACCACGTCATTCCCGTTCGTCATTCTCAATTTTCAGAAAACGCTATCGGCTCATCATCGTTTCACTTGCTTTTATTGCACTTTTTCCTCCCCTCTTCTTCCATTTTAGGCTCCGTCGCTTCAATCAGGTTTCGCAATGACGTCTTTTTTATTCTGCTTTTTTCTTTTCTTTGTTTTAATTTTGTGATGAATATGTTTGACAGATTCGAATGAGAAAATGCGGATGGTTAAGTAATCCTCCACTGGTGTGTGCCCATGGCGGTGATTCAACTCATGCTTTTCCCAACACTGTCAGTAACTAACAATCAATTTAACGAATGTTTAACCATCACAATCTCCTGCTCTGTCAAATCGAAGTTATTTTGTCTGTCTGTTGTAGATGGCTGCGTATGAATATGCTCTTCGTTCGCAAGTGGATTGCGTTGAGATTGATGTTTCCAGATCCTCAGATGGAGTTTTATTTGCCCTTCACGATAGGTATTACCTTTACTACTTACACATACTGTATTATAATCACTTCCATCACACAATTGCTTACTTATTTGTCTGGGAATAAATTCCTTACATCATTTTCTTGGTTGAATATTTTCATATATCATAATGGTTGTGCCTATACATGTTTGCTCTGCGCCGGCTTCATGATATTTATAATGATTGGGTTTGCTAAACCTAAGTCTGATTTTGCTTTCTGTATCAGATTTAGAAATAATTAAAAAATATATATTTCTGATTCCTTTTCTTCCCCTTGCGATCTCAAGTCATCCATTTTCGCCTCTTTGCTCATGTCTCTTGGTAATTTCTCATTGGTTCAGTGGTTAACAGATTTGAAATTCAATGGCTGGAGATAGCACTTTTTTCTTTATTACATTCCTGTGATTTAGATTTAGTACCTGCTATCTGTTGGAGATTTGATAATTAAATGACGCGGGCAGGGAGTTGCAGCGAATATCTAAAAACAACACTTCCAAAGTTGGATACTTTAGCATGAAAGAGGTGGGCTTTGCTAATGTGGTCACTTTGATATGTTCATGATTTCAACCCAATATCATTAATAGACTTCTTCCCAATGTTCTTGTTATTTCTAGTCCAACCTGAAAAAAACCTAAATTATGAAAATTGTAAATATAGGTTTTTTTCTTCTTTTTTTTTTTCTCTGTTCATTTGGCTTGTAAAGCTAAATGTCTTGTGCTATATTACCTTTAAATTATGTTTAATTCATCCTTCAAAATATCATTTTGTAGCATTTATTTAGAACATGTGATGCATTTTTGTAGATCAAGGAACTACGTGTGAATAATGAATTACAGCAGCTTCATAATCAAACAATTCCTACGATTGAAGAAGCTTTAAAGGTGATTTCAGAGAAATCTCTGCATTTACCAATCTACTTTTGCTCTCTGATAGGAACATTTTAGTGGTCCAACATTTTTTAGCATTCTTATTTTGTCAGGTTAAATAGGTTTTCTGATTATGTTTTATATTCTTTTAGTTGGTATCAAGTTCAGTTCGACAGGTGATCTTAGATGCAAAGGTTGGACCACCATTGAATGAAATGGGCCTCGCTGTGGATATTCTTTCCGTTGTGAGTACTTAATCCATATGAATTATTTCTCGGCTTAGCTATCTGACAATTTACTACTGCACATTTTCTGTTTTTCCCATCTTAAATCATAATCAATCTGAGTAAATGAGATTCGAAAAGCCATAATGTTAATGCAACCTTTTTCCTGAATAAGTGAAGTCTTAATTGCTGGAGCTGGAAGGATCTACTACATTACAAAATAGTATCGGTCAGCATATGGTGTTACTTTGATGGGGCAGACAAATATTTAGCCTTATATTTGGATGCTTATGTCAGATACAGTAGATAAATACCTTAATGCTATTTATTTTGTACTAATTCATATGTTCTTTCTCTCAGATTTGCAAATAGAATGTAATGTAGTGAGATTTTATATGTGTGGCCTTGTGCAACATTATAGAATGAAAACCAATCAAAGCAACATGGCATGGGGTGCTAAAGGTTTCTTGTTAATAAAGGTGATGAGTGAACAATTAAGACAGTATTTTTTTTTAAGAATTTGGAGATTTTCAGTCTTTCACAAATCTGGTGCCATAAATTCCGCATTTATGCACAAGGACAAGCAGAACAATTTTCAAATCTGTGATACGAACTAGCCCACCCTCCCTCTATCAACCAAAGCCCAACTGACATCCACGCATGTGTCAACTGTAACCAAAGCCCAATAGTTGGTCGAGCACCCCTCTTGGGTCGGCCACTCCTATTAAAACCTTGGCTGATGGGGAGAGGGAGAGCCCTACATATATATAGTACATTTAGCTTATATTTTTTCCATGTTAGACTCTATCATTAACGTGCCCACGTCCACGTGGGTCGAGTACTTGTCACGGTGTGGGTCGAACACTTGTGCTAGCCTTTCACTTTTGGCCCACAAGCTGAACCCTCTGCAACTAGGTCCTGCTGGGCCTTCGAGGACACACGTCCACGTGGGTCGAGCACTTGGCACGGTGTGGGTCGAGCACTTGTGCTAACCTTTCCCTTTTGGCCCACAAGGAGGCCCCTTCACGGCTCAAGCTGGCCCCTCCTCAACTGGGTCCCGCTGGGCGAGGCTGACTCTGATACCAATTGATACGAACCGACTCACCCTCCCTCTATCAACCAAACTGATACCCACACATGGGCCAGCTGTAACCAAGGCCCAATAGTTGGTCAAACACCCCTCTTGGGTCGGCCACTCCTATTAAAACCTTGGCTGATGGGGAGAGGGAGAGGGAGAGCCCCACATATATATTGTACATTTGGCTTATATTTTTTCCATGTGGCACTCTATCAATCTGTTCATGGTTTTATCTTTCTAAATTGTGGAAATAGGGTCTTAAGATGAGTAGCATTAGGCAGCAGAGCAGACTGCTCTTTGAAATTCCAAATTTGTTTGGGTTAAAAATTAAAATTGCCCACAGAAAATTGTTCATTTTCTCATACAGGCACCGTTCAGAATATGATATCTGGACCAATTTCATTATAGTTTTTGTGCAATTGTGGATGCAAGTATGTATAATTTATATATCATTAAGGACAACTCAATGGCGAAAAACCAATTTGAAGCTGTACCCTTATTTCCCATCTTTGTAGGCTCTCGTTCTCATCTGTGTGTTGGTTATTCATATACACTATAGCATCTCACAAGGATTTCTGCATCAAATTCCCACTTAGCATGTTACTAGACGGCCTTTCCTTCTATCTATTAAAATGGTCTCAGTTTAATTTTGGTTGATAAGGGGCTCCAAAATTAGACAATTAACTCCAAAATTAGAAAATGTGGGCTTGATTCCACCAAGTTATCTTGTTCACATGGCCTTCAGTCATGCATTCTAAATGTGATTCATGGTTGATTATGTGTTTCCTAGATAGTAGTTCTTACTTTTTCTTTAATCAGTGAAGTTAGTGTCACTCTCCAGGTATCTTAAGATGATGGTTTCCCTGAGATGGTTTCCCAATTTCTTAGCTAGTTTTTCTTTCTTATTTTATTTCTTATTTTATTTCTTAAGCTATTATTTTGGTGACTTTAATAGTTTGCATATGTTACGCAAAGGTCATGACAGTATTCTTACGGTTGATAGATATTAGTGGAGATGGATTCTGATGTTTGGAAATTTGCTCTCACGGACAAGATACAAAAAAAAAATTATTTTACATGAACACTAGGCTATGATGTGTACGAGCTTACTCATTACAAATGACTATTCATGTTTTTGGTGGCTCTATAAATTCTTGAATCATTTTCCGTCAATTTGATCCTGAAGCTTCAACTGTGGAAGTTCAGGTTGGTAAAGCACAGTGCAAAAACTGCATTGTGTGGGCAAAAAGTGACAGTTTAGCAAGGGATGTAATCAAGTTAAAGTCAGAGATTCCGGTAAAAACTTTTACTTTCTTCCCTTTATGTCTTACTTGTTTGGTGGTTTAATATTGTATAATATGGTATTGTTAAAGACAAAACCATGTTTGTTTTATTTGTTTATTGTATTGTATTAGTCATGGTTGATTCTTGATTTCTTCTGGTTTTTAAGACTCTTAAGAAAACTATGAAATATAACTAAAAAATTGGTGGGCTATCATGGTTTTAACAATAGTTGTCAAATTTAACTTTGATAAAAATAACTCATCTCGTCCTCTATTTTATCTTTTACATAAATAACTTATTTATAAGATTATTTTGTTCAGTTTAATATTTTATTAAAAAAATTTTTATTAAATAAATAAAGAAAATAATACTATACCAACGTTTCTTTCCAAGCACATGGATGATATTTTCTTTGACCTTGACAATTGTAAAGTTCTGTGGGTAAAAATTAAGCAGTCTATGGTAGCATTTTCCTAGAGCTGAATTTGATAGGGAAAATTTATGCATATTTAACTTAGACAAAATGTAGAAAGTTGGTGTAGTTTCACATGCTTGTACTGCAACTCACTGGCACGTAGAATTCATTATACAGGTGGGCTACGTTGTGATGGTGGATCCGAGTACCGGCTCCAGAACAAGGTTACTGAGGATGAAGGGAGCTAGCGTTGTCGGTGTATACTATCCGTTAATCGATGAAAAGCTTGTCAGAATTCTCCATGGGTATGTATATATTCATTAGAAAGCAGGCATTGTATTTTTGGGTAACCAGTGTGAGTAAAAATGAATGGTTTTTGGCAGAAAGAAGAAGAAGGTATACGCGTGGACAGTTGATGATATCGATTCAATGGAAAAGATATTATCAAAGAATGTAGATGCAGTTGTTACAAACAATCCCAAATTACTTCAAAGACTTATGCATGATCTCAAAACTCAATGTAAGTTGGAAGGTTTTTCTTTGTTGTGATACAAAGTTGGTTCCAACTTGAGCATTGATGTATTGATTTCCTTCAATTTCTCTTTTTTGACTGTTGGCTATATATTATTTCTGAATGAATAAAAGTAATATATGATTAATGCTACACTTTCATTTTACGTGCTTGTGAATTGGTGAATAAAAGTAATGTTATCGGTGAATTCTTGAGTGAGAACAGATTTATGTGAGAACGAAGTTAAACTAATAACGCTGATGCGGCGGGATGCTTTGTATTGCGATAGTATTAGTTTTTCTATAGTCTCTCTCTCGATTCGAGTTATTCGATGACTACCATAACAATATTTTCTTTCATGCATAATTCTGTTTATTGTTAAATGTTTATGTAATGCTTTTAATAGTTCTACTGATGATTTGTTTAATTAATTTTATGCTTGTGAATAAATTAATTCTGTATTTTGTGCCGTAAAATTGTTTGAATAATATACTGTGGTGTTTTGAATCGAACTAAAAGTATCCAAAATAAAATTTTGTTTGTGCTATAACTTGTTGAAGTCTTCATTGTTATTTTACATTTGAGGAAAAGGAAAAAGGAGAATATTAGCCTATTAAAACTAGTACGATTGAATTCATGTTGTAGTTAAGGCAAACCCTCTTTTTGCATGCTATGATCATCATTTTTTATTTCAACATGTCTCACTCTCATTAATCACCACAATTTCTTAAACCGAAAGGATCAAAGGCTTAATCTTTCTTTTTTGTCTTTTTGTATATATATATATGTACACATATCTATATTTATCCATTCTCATTCGATCATGACGAGGGAACAAGTCAAAATAGATAAACTCACATTGGGTTTAGGGATAATTAGGCTCAAACTGATGACTTCCACCACGTCAAGGTGACACTCTACCGCTGAGTTATATCCCTTCCCTTGCCCCCATCGAGAAATTGAACTGACTAATCCCAAGACATTATGACATTAAGATTTTCAAGGTTTAGCCAAGGCTTAGCTTAGGACCCCACTACTCGTCGTATTTGGTTTGGTATTGCTACCGAACATGATTTCGAGAGTCATCATGATTTTACGGAGGAACGTCTTTATCAGAATACTTTTGCTTCTCACTTCGGTCAATTAGCAATAATATTTTTGTGGACTTCCGGAAATTTATTTCATGTAGCTTGGCAAGGAAATTTCGAAGCATGTGTACAAGACCCTTTACATGTAAGACCTATTGTTCATGCAATTTGGGATCCTCATTTTGGTCAACCAGCCGTGGAAGCTTTTACTCAAGGGATATATATATATATTATTAATAAATATTTATTTATTTATTTTTATATGCTTATATTATATTATTTGTTTGAGTTAATATGTATAAATATATTAATTTCAATTTTTAAAGAATTAATAAAGGATTTTAGAAGAATCAATATCTGTTTAAATTCTTGAAGAACAATATACTTATATTTTGTATTTCTTTTAATTCTAAAAAAAAATCTTGTATCATTAAATGAAAGTTTTATGAAGAACTATAATATATTGTTGTCTATTTCAAAACTATAATTTGTGGTCTTGATTTCACGAGAGAGAACTATTTGTTATGGATACTATCTGCTAAGATTCATGTTGGATCTGAAATTTTTTTAGATTGATATTATAATATTTTTGTTTTGAATTATAATCATTTTATTATTTGAATTTTTTTTACATATTCCTTATATGATTTTTTTTAAGGTACCATAGATTTTAATTAATTACTAGTAGCAAATAATGATGATTTGTGTTTTACAAATTGTGCAACTATACATACTATACTAAAGTATCAAAAATATTTCTCTCAATTAAAAATGAGAGAAACTTATATGCATATAATATCTAGTAGTATAAAAGAACAATTGAAGGCTTTCCGAAGAACTAATATATTATTACATGGAAGAACACAAATTCTTATTCAAAATGTTTTGTTCTCTAAAATTACGTTGAAATCATTGAGCTTTAAATATATTTGTGACAATGGTTACCATGCTGGGTTAACAAATAATGGAAATCAAGAATATCTTTAAATCAAAAAAATTAGTAATGGAAAATACATGTGTATTAGAGAAATTAAATGCTGTCTCCACTTAATTATATCACACATTCATATGTATGTATGCAATAGTAATTAAGAAGTTTCTAAAAGTAATTTTATTTATCTCTTATTTGGGCTGCACCATGTACATGATGGTGAGCTTTGATTTGATATTTTATGCTCCTAATTAGTGCCCAATGTGTAACACTACAATTAATGCCCAAATTATGACTATTAAAAATTAGTTCAACATCTGTGATAATAGGTTTGTGAAATTATTTGTTATTAAAATTTATTTCATTAAAACTAATTATAAAATATTGTTGTTAAAAAATTATTTGCAAAATAATAAAATTCTTGTTTCATAAATATCATCTATTTATATAAGTATATTAAATTTGCATCGGAACAATTAACCAAAAGCAAGAAATGTAATTTTTTTAGATTTTTGAAATTTAAATTAGTGTAATTGATTAATTAGTTAATTTATATTAATTGCTAAGAACCACAACAAATAAAACTTTATTTTACAAAAAATCAAATTAGGTAGCCATCAAAGAACATCATCAACTCCCACTAATGTCTTCTCTTTTGGAGCCCATCAAAACTACCAATATCCAAAATTCATGTAAACAAATCTCAACTAATTCCACATTCAATTCACAAAAATACTTAATCTTAAAAACAACAAACCACCTCACTAACACTCACCAAGGCCTTCTCGTTTGAGCCCATCAAAACTACCAAATGAGCTGGACTATTCTCGAACTACTTGAGTTCAAATTCAATAAAAGTTTATTTGAATTCGGCCCGTTTACAATCAAACGTGTTCGTGAATAAAATGTTAGGCTCAGATACTTAAACGAATCGGGACTGAACAAAATAGTACTCGATTCTAAAGCTCGCGAACATGCTCATTTAATGTTTGTGAATAAACTCGATTTCATATTTGATTTTTTATATTAATATGTAGCTTTTATAATTTTTTTTTGTATTTCAAATATGTATATGATTTATTTAAAAGTAAATCATTTTCAGAATAAAATTATATTTGATAAAATATATAATAAATTATAATAAACTTTACTATATTAATTAAAAATAATAACTTTATTATATAAAAATAAAAAATATTAATAATATTTAATAAATGTGCTAATGTTTAATGTTACATCAAATAAAATTGTATTTTAACTTTTGTTTAGTGAAGTTCGAAAAACTCGTGAACATGCTCGTTTGTTGGCAAACTTTAAACAGGCCTGTTCGTGAACAAAAATTTAAGTTTCATACAAAACTCTGTTTGAGGTTAAACTCGTGAAAATTTAAACGAATCGAGCTCGATTACTCTAAAACTCAATATTTTAATTTAAGTATATGTGAGCAAGCATCTAAACAGAACATGTAACATGCTACTAGGAAAAAAAAAATCAATATTGATAAATGCTGAAGCTCTAGCTCTTCACAAAATCAATGTTGATAAATGCAGAACATGCTACTGGGTACCAATATGTCTATTTCTTTAACTGTTTCTCCCATTTTAATTTCAAGATCTTGTTTTTCAAAATCACACTTCTGCAGCAGAAGCTCTACATCTTCAACTCTAGATTCCTAAGTTAATTGATGGCTAGCTCATATACACTGCAAAAAATTGGGTATTTAAATACTTAAATTTAGTCACTAAATTTAATTTGAACGTCAAAATATTGGACGTTAAATTATTTAGCATCGAGGTGGACACTAAATTATTAGTACCCAGTCGACGCAAACAAATTTAGATATCACGTGGACGCTGAATTCAACATCTACGCGGACACTAAATTTAGCATCCACTTGAATGCTGAATTTATTTTTTTGGACGCAAAATAAAAATATTATTATAAAATCAATTATTAAATAAAAATATAAAAGAAACATAAAAACAAAAATGATAATAAAATATAGTATCTATAAACTTGAAATTGTATAATGTAAATACAAATTATCAAAAGTACAGACACATATATATGAATATCCTATGAGAGGGCAGTGGCTGGCGAACACCATTGGGACGCGAAAAATACAAGTCAAACTGACGCTGTAGCTTTGCGAATCATTCCTCATTTTGTTGTCGCAGGGTCAGGTTTCGTTGGCGCTCCGTTGCGTGTATGTTGTGCAACTCCAATTTAAGTGTCTCAACTCGAGCAATTAGTCGTTGGTTGTCCTGTTTGATCTTCATGATGCGGGTGCCATCTTGCCATGGGTTGCGAATCTTCTCAGTGAAATAATCAGAAGTTGTGCACCACCATGTCAAAAATAGATCCTCTAGGGTTGATGTCGCCGGCCTTAATGTAGGTCTCACACGCGTCCTGCATGCTCGTGTTGCCCTTAAAAGGCCGCTTATCACATCTCTATCCTAATAACATATAATTAATGAAATAGATTTAGAAATTAGAAACTAAACCAAATATAAACTTAATGTTTATTATTCATATGGTGTAAGTTATATGAAGACATAAGTATAATTATATGAAATTGAAGTAAAAATGATAGATAACAACAGAAAAGTGTTAAAAATGGAAAATATGTTAAGTATAGTCTAGTACACTGGGTTTGTTGAGTGACACGGTGGGTGTGTTAAAGTTAGAAGTCTGACACACCGGGTGTGTTGATTGACACAATGGCATGTTAATAAACACGGACCATGTTGAAATTGACACAATTGTGTTACGTTGCATAACATGCATAAGTCTTTGAAACTGAAGCATCCAGTGGCATTTCTATGTTCAACATGGGTCGTTCTGCCACCGACATAGCCGTATTCATCAACTGAAATTGTACAACTTACATAATAATTAAATATAAAATAAATAAAAAATTACCTAAGTGTCATCCAATGAAAGGATGGATCTTGTTTGAGTTGAGAGGTGGGGCAGACGAAGTGGACGCCTCATGATCATTTTGTGTAGACTAAGGCTCCGTCCGAGTGAGCTATAGGGTCGAATTGAGGCGATTTGGGATAAACTCTGTACCATCGAGCTCGATATTGAATGAGTCGTTGTTAGACTCAAACTCCAGCTGGATAAACGTCGTCGGTGGAAGCAGTTTTGCTGGCCCGTGAATGGAAGGTGGAGTGTTGAGTGGGTCTGTTTGTGGCACGTGGGACAATGAGGTGTAAAGTGGAACCCCTCAATGTGTTGGGTCGACGGGGTAAGTTACAACCCCTGCTCTGCTCATGTTATAGCAAGTATTTGGTAATATTGCTACAAGAAGTGGAAGGGAAAGTAAAATAAAAGAAACTAAAAGAGACATGTTACCAAATTGTCATGGTCCTCACTACTAAGGATACTTTATAACATTTTATAGTATCTTATATAAAATTATGTAATTTTTTATTTTTTTGTTACATAATAAAAAGTTTTTATCATGCAAATTTTCATCTTTTAAACTATATCATTTTATACATATTACATGATGAACATAGCACATTAAATAAAAAATTATAAATTTAACGATCGTGAAGAAATTTTTCCTAATATTAAGTGAGGATGATTTGAAAGGTTCTCTGCTAAGAAGCTACCAATTATCATGTTCATAATGATATTTTAATTTGGCTAATATAAAGAAGTAAAGGACACATATTTCTACAAGTTTCCATCATTATTGATTTGTTTAATGATTTTGCAACTTTTGTGGATCATTATTGCACATGTAGAATTGATAAGACATATCGTCTCGTTGAATGTGGATTTATGTTTATCCTAAAAATTGTATGAATTTGAATGGAGTACAATTGGTCCAAAACGTTACTTGTCAATTTCATTGAATGAAGACAACTTTAGTTATTTTCGAAATAAATATAATTTTATGTGTTTGGTGCGGAAGAATAGTTCTTGAGAAGTGTATAATAAATATTTTGGAATGCCCAAAATATCCTTTGCAAAATAATAACATAACTAAAATATATATAATTTTAAAATTATAAAAAATCTAATATTATAAAATTTATACATGAATTTTAGAAAAAATAATATATTATTTTAAAAAATATTATATTTATAAAAAATATACACAAATTATACTCAAATATCCTTCACAAAATAAAAGCCTAAATATTTTACCTTTGATGGTTTTGCCACAACAATGAGAAGTTTTTAAAATACAAGTTATTGTTTTTGGTCCAAAACGTTACTTGTCAATTATTTCATTGAATGAAGGCAACTTTGCAATGTCTTCAACTTAACAAACAAAGAAAGGAAAGAAGAAAACCCTTAAAGAGTCCAACACTACTCATGAAAAGTTGGGTGACTTAGTTAAAAGCGATCTCATCCATTAGGTTATCAAACGTGCCTTGGTTTAGTGGTGTCTGAGGCTGAACTTAGTAGAGCGGACTGCGGTTCGATCCTTCACAACGTCGTTTGAGAGGGGAATAAAATCTAACCACCCGGGACCCTCCCCGAATCGGATTAGTCTCAGCCCAGTGAATCGAAAATACTATGGCTCAGACAAAAAAAAATGTCATCCATTAGGTTACCACTTGATAATGGTAACAATGATAGAGAGGGCAAACATCAAAATATCACTTATTAGTATGATTTATTGCCATCCATCAAGTTACCACTTGGTAATGGTAACAATGATAGAGAGGGCAAATATCACTCACTTATTAGTATGATTTATTTATGCAAACATCACTTAGGTCTACTTAATAATTATGTATTGTACATATAGACTTATTGTGTAAGTAGTCTACTAATATAAAAAGTTAGCTTAAAGAAAATTCTAGTTTCTTAGTTAAGAATAATAGTAGAGAAAAACTAACACAGTACTAAAAACGCCACCTCTCCCTTTTCTATAGAAACTAAGTGCTTTCTTATAGATCATTCGGCAACGTAGAAGTATGGACGAGTAAAAGGTTGCAATTGTTAACTTCCTTCTCATCGTTCGTAGTTGTAGTTGGAAGGGTTGACAACGATGTTGTTTTTCGAGGCCTCTCCATTCTGTTGCACTAACAATATTAAATTTACTTTTAATAACACATATCATCTTATTATTTTCTTCTTTCTTCTTGTTTTTCTTCATTTATATAGAGAGAGTAGGACTCATTTTAGTCTTTTACAGTTAATTATTCTTGTTAAATCTCATGATTAGTGGAGTTTACTTTTTAAAACCAACTTCTTAATTACCTCTAAATTAATATGGAAAATAACCTATTTATAAAAACTCCAAAACTTGATTTCCAACTTTCCTTGCGATTCTCATTGTACAGTGACAGTTATCTAACATCTAAGTAACGTGGAATTTTTATCATCAAAATGGTATGGATTTGATTTAATACAACTTGTCTCAATGAACATTAATTTCATAGTTGTAAGTGGGACAAAAAAATCAAAAATCGAATTTTAAAAAAAAAAATCAATCTGATTTAAAGTATATAATCGAAATGAACCAAACTGAATTTTCAATAGTTAATCTAATTTCTACTCTAATTTTTTATTTCCCACTTATTACTCATTTTCTTCACTATAACTAATATGTTTTAATCTGATACTCTTTTTCAATATTATGTAATTATTTATGACAATTGTTCTATTCATTAGTCATTTTCTTCGCTTTCAACTATTTTTTAACATTAGGAGTGTTAAATATATAACTAAATTTTGGCTTATAACAAAATTTCGGTTTTCGGTCAGTTTTCGATTTTAACCAAACTGGCCGAATCCTAAAAAGTTATTAAAACATCGAACCAACTCAACCGAAATATACAAATAAATGATCCAAATTAATTTTCTCAATTCTATTTTGGTCAGTTTAACCGAATATTGGGGACTTGTATTTTTAGCAGAGGCAAATTTAATATTTCTGGTCGAAAACATAAAGTGTCAATTTAATTCAACGATGAAAACAGGCAATGTCTTCAGCTGCAATGCAACACAAAAGAAACGAAACAAAACGTTGGATGGCTTCTTAAATAGGTGAAAACTAAACCTAACAGTGATCCCGTTAATACAATTAACTCAAATTCAAACCACACATTAATTTAATTAATGAGTTGAAAAGTGAAATTTTCAACTCAGTTTATAATACTATTAAATTATTATTAAAATTTTGAAATATCATTTCATTTCATTAATTTTGAACTCAGTTTAATTAATATAATTTCATTTCATTATTAAAGTGAAATTTTCAACTCAGTTTAATTAATACAATTAACTGTTTATAATACTATTAAATTATTATTAAAATCATTTCATTAATTTATTATTATTATCTTACTACAACTTAGTTACCGCATATTGTGCCAATGACTTGAAAGGGCTTTTTCCAAAAAGATAAGCTATAAAAAATATGCTTAAATAATTCTCAGTTTGTGGTACTATTCAAAAGTGATGTGTCAGTGGAAGGAATTGTGTTTTTCAAAGTGACATCTGCACAGGGCCCACACTCTTTTTCCAATTCATTTCTCCTTTTTGATTGGTTAAAACATTTGGACTAGATTTGTTATTTTCCAAAGGGATCCGGAAACACACCATTTCAATGTTGTGCCAAGTTCTTTTACTATTGCAACATGCATATGCTTTTATATATAAATTTTCAATATTTTGATTTTTGTTTTGGATGTAAACACACCATTTTTTGGTAAACATGGATGAGTAAGATATAAATGTGTTTGAGTTGTAAAATTTAGGACCCGTTAAAAGTTTTGGTAAACATATAAACCTGACACAACCTAAATACAAACCATTATGATCTTTTAAAAAATTATTAATAATTAAAAGATTACAATATTTAAAATATTTTTATTATGTAAATTGAAAAATATTGAACAACTGTATAAAGAAATTTAGTATATGACTAAATTCAATTTGTTTAATAACAATAATAAATAATTTATAATTTTTATTCCTTAATTTGTTTACAGCAATACAATACAACCGAAATAAAAATTATTATTTATAATTTTTATCATTAAATAATTAAGGAATAAAATTATAAATTATTTATTATTTTCATTAAACAAATTGAATTTAGTCATATACAAAATTTTTTTATACATTTTTTCAATATTTTTCAATTAGTAAATCCCTTTTGAAAATTTAAATTAACATCCATAACAACAATAAAAATATTGAAAATTTATATATAAAAGCATATACATGTTGCAATTGTCAAAATATTTGACACAAGATTGAAATTGAAATGGTGCGTTTCCTTATTTGAATCCCTTTTGAAAATAATAAGTTTAGTCCAAATTTTTAACCAATAAAAAACAAAGCTAGAGAAATGAATTGTGAGAGCGGTGGCGCTTTGTGGCAATTAATCCACGCCACATCACTTTGGAAAGCACAATTCTGCGCCACATCACCTTGAAATAGTGATAAAGTAGCACAAACTGACAATTATTTTTTTATTTAAACATATGTTTGGATAATCTTTTTTTAAGGCTGCTCTTTGAAAAGAATGAAAAAGGTAGAATTGTATATTCTGATAGCACAAGAGAATGTACATATACATAGTTGATGACTAAAACAACTCCTAAATTAAAGTATACACACTGTTGATTCCTATTTGGTGTCCTCTACAAATGGAAACAAATAAATACAGATTTCTATCCGTTGATCATCTCAATCAGAGG
>CANYCX011317071.1:0-12587 GCA_948193385.1 Breynia disticha f. nivosa
ATCGTTGTTCTATTTTCTTTCACATATATTTACGGATTGAATTGAAGTTCCATTGTGGACATAATTTCTTGTCATTCTTTGTTGTTCAAAGCTATAAATCGAGAATGAGTTTCAAATTGAAGGTTATTGAAAATGTGTATAAAATTGAAGTCACTACCATCCAAACTCAGGGATTCGCCATGAACAGAGCTTCACATTGTGTCATTGTATCTTTAGGGCTGGTAACTGTAAAATACAAGGAACAGTTTAGAAAATTTGATGACTATCCAACTAAAACTAACTCTTATTTTGAATCAGGGAATTAATGTATGCAGACTTATTGCATGGTATGTATGAATTACAGATTCATAATCGAGACTGCATTCAAACTGAGAAAACATATAGCAAAATTAAACAGAAAATGTGAAAATAATCACGGAGAAAAGTAACATTCTGTGTTTCACTAACTGGACTAATATATTTTTCAAAGACTGTGATGAGGCAGCAGTTGAATGTTTTCGTGATTCCAAATGATTAAGTGAAATGTTAATCTAACCTGTGTGACCCACAGTTCGCTCAGATTCATAGATTTCATGGTCATTTCCACCCTGTCCAAGAAAAAACTTCAGTAAATACAGACTTTTTAATAAAAAGAATGCAGCAATAGTCATGATATTGCAAACACTACAACTGAAAATGAAAATGGTGAACACATGCAGGTCTTCTTAGTTTGTATCAGGTTCATATTATCTAAAATGAGTTTACTTGAAACTCGGGATGGACTTGAAGAACATGAATGTAGAACTCAAACTGATATCTGCCAAAACATAGGTGATTTTTCCTCAATTTATCCCTCAAATTCAATCATTACGCATGACATAGTACCAAAAGATTTAAATCAGATTATTCTTGCATTTCAAATCCCAAAAGGTGACGAATTTTGGGATGCAGATTTGCAAGCAATAGATTGACAAGCCCACGATGGAGGCTCCAAATATAAAAACGATTCAGCTTGTTAGTGAAACTTGGACCCCACCATTTGTTTATCACTCTTCTCACATTAAAACTTCTTAAAAATATTCTTTGCATAAGCCATCCATTAACAAGATCCTATATTCAAGAATTAAAAGCTTACACGACATAAATTTGCACAAAAACATGATCAGTATATATATTCTGTAAACTCAACAACTCATCAGTTACCATGACAAATAATAATGATAGTAAGAACAAAAAAAACCTTGTAGGTTTTGTCACCAAAGAAGTGAATCTCATTAAAATCTTCAAGATATCTCAAGCAGTATGTCTTGTCCCAACCTGCAGGGAAAACCTGATATGGAAAGGTATACCAATTTAAAATTCAGTAGAAGTTGAGCAATATTCATCCACATTCCGTAGTTCAAAATAAGATACTGGTACAACATAGTATATGTCTCACATCAAAGCTAATCTGCCCACCGATTGAAAAGGTCAGGTTTAGGTGAGCGAACTTCTCACGCAACACTTCTACCATTTTGGGGCGTATGTTATGAACCTGGAACCTCATTATGCAACCGACTTTTATATAAGTTAATTAGAAGCAGAACTGAGAATGGCAACAAAAGAAAAGAAATGATTGAATTGAATTCTTACCTTGTCAAATTTTTCAAACTCTTCCCTTTCTTCTTGGCTACAGTTCCTCCCAATTGGAGATACATTTAGCATCCCACTTCGGAATTCTATAAATGTTCCTCTATGCAAACAAATCACCAGATCAAAACTACATGCACCTTTATGCGAATGAAAATTTCCTTAGCTACTGGAACAGTACTCACCTTTTTATTGGAATATCCAAGTCTGCAATGTAGTGAAGTGTAAAATTTATGAACTCCTGTACACGAATTATAGACTATCAATAGGGAACATAAACATAATTTGAGCATCAGTACATTTTCTTGCTTCATTTACTGGTTTTCCACTCAAATACAAGTAACATAAGGACATTTCAATAATAAATTTTGCTACAACTACAATGATATCTAGTGCTAGTTTGATGACCTCTTCTCTGTCCACTGTCTATATGCTGCCGAAAATCCTTCCATCAATTCATTTTCATGCACGTATCCTCTCAAATGTTTAATATATGTCGAGCTATTGAAAAGTGGATTTAATGGAATTTTCTTAAACATTATTGTAAAAGAAAATTAAAAATATATTAAAAGTTCGTTTATAAAACCTTGTTTCAGAAAATTAACTTGTAGAAATGGAAAAAAATCTGACCTTGAGCTTTTCTTCTCCAAGGAATGACTTCAAGCTCTAGTAAAAGGGAAACACGAAATCCATCCAGAGCACATTAATTTTGAACTACAAATTCATTTTTGAAAAAAAAAATTGCAGTTGTTGAGTTTAAAGCTTTTCTTTGAGCTTTCTCAAACAACACCTGAGTGCCAATTAGTTTTCCGTCTTTGTGAGCCACAAGTCCATTCTCAGAGAACACAAAATCATAGTCATGGGTAACTGCATACCACATAAAAAAACATTAATCCCACATTTTTCTTCAACAAGCACAAAGCATGTGAAGCTAAACATCCATACCAGTCTGCCCAAGCTGCTCTGATATCTTAGAAAGATCAGATCCACCTACTACTCCCACTGTAACAACCTAAAATTAAAACAATTGAAACATTAAGAAAATTTAACGGAAGACTCAATATAAAGAACAAAACTTTATAAGGTACTACCTTTCTAAGTTTCTTCATGAAGTCTAACATCTCAGGAGTGACATCCTAGAATAATAAAGAAGACATGTCAGTAAAGACATATTGTTCACAAACCATTATCTTTACAAGTTACACAATCCTTCCAAGTAATTGGAATTGCAGATGGGGATAAAATGTAACCACAATGATTAATTCTTGCTGATAAATATGATCATGAGTATGTAAACATGCAAAACTATTTAACAGATCTCAATTGGCCAAATATTCCAATGTTTGTTACAGATGCTTATACAACTTGACAGCTATAAGATTACGAGCAAAAATAAAATGTGTACTCAAACCAGGACCAATGGGATCAGTTTATGCTTGATGTTGGGTAACAGCAGAAAAATCATGAAAATGGCTATACCTTTACAGACTCTCTTCCAGTAATTGAACTTGCAGATGCAGGTAAAACTGACAACTTTCATTGCTTATAGCTAATTAATTTGATCAAAGAAGTTCAAAATACAATTCTCATTTATTCTATAAACTTAAAATTTTTGCATATCTTTTTCTATTAGCAGCTTATCCATTCATTAAATCCAAACATTGATACAAGCATTAATCCTAAAACGTGAGAAAAGGGAAATACTGCCAATCAAAGCAATAGAATCACAAAAGAAGCTACCTTTCTAGGAGCAGTGAGAGTTCCATCGACATCAAACAAAGCAATCAAACCAGGCTTCCTCAGTGCCATTGAAGTTCAATTACTCTCTCCTGTCACCCAATTCACAAAATGGTAACTTTTTAAATGAAATGGTAAACACCAAATCAGTGAAATCCAATCAAATTTTAGAATTTTGCCAATGAAAGTTGATAAGAAAGTAAGAATAAAGAAGTTTTCTTGAAGTAATGTAGAACCTTAACTAATACTCAAAGAACCAAACTGTGAGGTTAAACAAAGATAATAATGAATTGGTTAGGGGATAGCTTGTGAAGAATGGCCTATTGGAAACTGAGAATTTTACGCTGAATGTAAAGCAAGATCTTAAATGGCTGAATTTGAGGACATTTTAAGGATTAAATTAATTGACAAGGCAATGGGAGATAAAAACTTTTAAGTAGATCTGTCAGATCAACATCATCTTCAATAAATAATTAACTTGATAAATAATATAATTATAATAATACAATTATTTAAAACTTTCATTCATTGAATCTTTTTAAATAAAAACACACTTATATAAAATAATTATATTTAAAAAACAAACATATAACAAATACATAAAATTACCATATAATTTAAAAAATTATTTATATTTATATTTAAATTGTATTAGTTTTGATTAAAACTATTTAATAATTTTGTTTTATTGTGAAAAAATTATTTTTATTATCTTCTTATTATTATTATTTTAAAAAATTGATTATAATTATAAATTAGAAGTGTAAAAAATTATAATATCAAACTGTTTCCCATATGTTCTCCTTATCAATTTTTTATAATTATTTTTATTTTCTTTTATTATTGAATTATTATTATTATTTTAAAAAATTAATTATAATTATAAATTTATACAAAGTTAATTTTTTTAAGATTGATAAAAATATAAAAAATTAATATATCATGTTAGAAGTTTATAATAAATTTAAATTATAAATTATTTTATTTTTATTTATTAATTTATATATATACCTCACTATTAGGTTATACGAAGTTTATATAGTGTTTATATAAAATTAATATTCAGCTTAAAATTATAAAAAAATGATAAAATTAATTTTTAACAATTCAGTATATATTAAGTTTAAATAAAATAAAAAATAGATATAAATTTATGTATAAGACTGTTTATGCATATATAAAATTTACGTAAATTTATATAAAATTTATATTATAGTTAAAATAACAAAAAAACTGATCCGTATGAAATGTAAATAAAAAAACATTTCATCTGTAAAAATTTCAAATAGTGAATTTTTAAAAAAAAGAAAAACCGTATATAATGTAATTAACCTAAAGTTTAATCGTGTTAAACGTATCATGTCGACACACTTAATAAACAGACCGCGTTTATATTTAAAAATTTAGCTTATTTAATAAATGTTTCATATTCGCATCATATCTAATTATGTCGACAGAGTATGTCGACACGATACAAACACGATATGCAAACACATTTTGCAGGTATACGTAAAAGTTGCGTTCGTTAAGAGAACTTTTTATCAAGTTGCCATACAATCTTAGGATCACTTTGGTATATGATATAATAGAATGATTTTCTGCTTTTTGCTGCAAAAAAAAAATTATAAATCAATTAAATAAATATACAATTTTAATAAAAATGAGTATATTAATTATAATGTGAACAAAAAAGCAACAATGCTTTAATTTTAAGGCTCAAACATTGAAGCACACATAATAGAATAGTGATATAAGAACTTTAACGTATTTTTAATTTTTAAATAAATTTACGTTCATCATCTCTACTAGATAAAAATTTAAATATAAATACATTTAAGGCATCAAATATAAAAATTTAAATATAGATTTATATTTAAATTTTTAAACATTGAAGCACACATGCTGATGCGTAATTTTGTGAAATTTTTGAAATAAAAATTTAAATATAAATACATTTAAGGCATCAAATATAGATTTATATTTAAATATAAATATTACAACAAGCATTTCTACTTGATCTTTACCTTAATTATTTTGTTTACTTTTATGTTACAACCTTATTTAGTAAGAATTTTGAATTCTTCTAAATTAAATATTTTTATTAAAAAAAAATTTTTATTAAACTTTTTATAAATAAAAAATTGTTAACAAATTATTTGAGGACTATCTTAATTGGTAAAAATCTTTCATTTCAATTATAAATTAATTTATTTAATTAAAATATTTGTATACTTTTATATTTTAAATATTTTTATAAAAATTATCTTTTTTTTTCATAAAATAATTTGCAAAAGAATATATTATAATTTAAATTAATACAATTATTACAATTATAATATAAATAATCATGCTGCATCGCGCAAGCATTATGACTAGTTTTCCATTAAAAATAAATCGAATTTTCTGATACACAACAGTGAACCGCCGATTCACAGACCGGAGCCAAAACTAAACTTCACTGGTTATGTCGGTTCAATTCCGGTTTCAAAATCGACAATTTCGAACCGGCGATTTTAATTCCATTTCGGTGGTTCCAAACTAACAGTTTCGATTCCAATTTGATAGTTCTGATTCGATTTTTTCACCTTCAGAAGTAGAAAAAGAAGCACATAAAAAACGTTATCGATAAAGATCTAATGATCCATTAACAGACAGTCAAAACGAATGGCACGGCCTGAGAACTATCAATAGAATGAACATCATTTCGTCCCTGAAGAAACATGAGGAAGGATCAAGAGAATACACCCGTAATTACATGTCAGAAATTGAATAACCAATAACATGTACAGTTATCTTTTGGGATATACTATGAACAAAAATAATCCAAAGCTTCATTTTCGCCTCCGGCCACCGGAGGATTTTCTCTTACCTCGCTTTCTCTTGCCGGTGGATATGTTGGTTCTGGATTTTGGAAGAGTCTTCCCACCAAACTGGACACGAGCCATAAATGACTCTGTTAACGAGTTAGCTTCTGAAGCCGCCATCTTCTCAGTTGATACCTCAAGATTATCGGCAAGCTGACCTCCAAAATTGTTTAAGCTCTGTATTTCTTCCTTTGCTGCCTGATTATGTATTAGGATTTCTTCCTCCTGCAAATGTAACAGTACGGTTCAGAGTGGCAAATGTAAAAATCTTTCTCAATAGACGTTATCACAAAGCTTGGCACAACTTGAGTGAGAATCCTGAAGTGCAGGAGAGATATAAAGAAACGAGGATCGTGTACCAATAGAACTTACACTTTCACAAGAAACACCAACTTGAGGCAGAATTGAATTTTCATTAATATCCGAAATAGGGTTGGCCTCTTCATGGGAAGAAACTATGCTTTCAGGCAAGAGATTGCCCACATCACTCATGGACAATTGTCGAGTACAAAGAGATTTAACCCTTTTGTCTCCATCTTCCAAAGGGGAACTAGGATTTTGTTCAGAGCCAGTCAACGTATCACAAGTTGCAAGTAAGTTCAGCGTACCAAACGAAGAGAACTTCCCCAAATTTTCATTCAACACTTTGTCAATTCGGTTTTTCAACTTATGAACTCGCAACTGTAGTGTGTCAATCTTCCGAAGTAATATTACGCGGATATCATCATCGCCTTTGGACTCGAGTGCTGCCCAATCATCTTGAAATACAAATTCATCAATGGCATTTCTCATCTTTTCTGTAAAACAACATCAATGTAACATCAAAGGCCATAAGCAAGAGCATTTTCATGCGTGTTTCCTTTCCCCAGTCCAGTAAAATCATAAAAGTAAGTCATATAACGTCCCAAAGTACTTCCAGGCAAAACCAAAACAAAAAGAACAATTAAATGAGTAAGCAAAACTGATCCTTCATACCTTTATTGACAAAATCTTCACCCACATATACAGCATTGGTTGCAGATTTCTTATTTGCTGGTCAAAATAGAAACAAGAACAAAAAGAAATTGAGAAAGAGAACAAAAAATGCTTTATATGTGGTGAGTACTTATCATAATCATCCAAAACAGTCCTGAAGGTAGTTACCATGGTAGGAAAAGAGAAAATGATTTGACATGTATGAATCTACATCAACTGTTTCTTCAATCTTTGTTCTTTTTCTTCTCTTCACGACTTTTTCCCTTTGCTCCCAACGAGAAAAAGGTAGAGTCTTTGCTTCAACACCTTCAAGTAGAAAGGATTCATAAGCAAAAAGCTTTCTATTTTCGATCTCAGCAAGTTTCCTGTCATATTTTTGAACTTGACGCAGCAATTCTTTTATGTGCAACTCTGTCCACCTACAACGTGATGCAACTGGACGAATGAATCTTGTCCAATGATCTGTCAACTTTTTCTTCCTGAAAAATAAACATCAACAAGTAGTCAAGAGACAGAATCAAATATCAGATCCAGCAACAAGTTCCACTAATTTCAAACCAAAATAATGAGAAATAAGAACAAGATGAGCTCTCAGCGGCCACTCATTTTTTAGACTTTATATGCACGAGAAAACATTTGATATGATAAACTTCACCGTTCAGAAACATCCTGCATAAAAGAATGCGCATTGACACGTTATATTTTATCAGTTTCTATGAATTACCTCAGATATGGATCACCAAATCCATCAAACATATATGTTGCATAATCATTAATACATGGTTGTGACTCCACCTCTCCATCACTTAAAATTGAACCATTCTCCATCCCAGATATTGTGTCACCAAACGAACTCATGCTCTCTGTAGCATCATCACATCTGGCCTCAATAGGTTCAACATCACCATTATTTGTACAATCAACAATATTAACTTCCACATCCTCACTACCATCCTGTAATTTACGCTGGTCATAGTTAAAGGGCTCTACAAGAAATTTTCTGTCCTCGTGATTACTTGTACACCACATAAGCTTGTTTTCAGAAATCCTAGGCGCATGTCCATTCTCCTTAGCGGCCAAACCTTCTAATCTCCCAACTGATTTCTCTTTTGGTTGCAATTCAGGACCCATTATAACTTCGCTAATAGACGCTGCACATTCACCTTCACAAAAACAACTGACACAAGTTCAATCATCATCATCCCACAAATTCCAATTTAACACACCACAAAGAATATCACAACTAACACAATATCGCGGCTTGCCACTATAAAACTTTATTGAATTTTAAAAGAAAACACAAACAATCTAACATCAACGTAAATAAAATAACAAGCTTTAACCCAAAAAAAGACCAAAAAAATCATATTTGCACTATTACCCATAAACTTAACAACTTCAATTATGAAAGAGAAATTCTTTATTGAAAAAAATAACAGACAAAACCGAAAAAGCCCTAAAACAAGAATAAAAGAACTGAATTACCAGCGCGTGAGGAGTTCAACGAAACTGGGAACTCTCCAGCGGGGAAGGCGGAGCGTAGTGGATATGGCGGTGGCGCGTGGAGAGATAAAATTGAAATGAGTTTAGTGAATTTTTAGAGGTGGGAGTTTGGAAATTGTGGTCTCAGTAATTGGAAACTCGGTTGGACGGTGGGGATTCTGGTCATTACACTTAGAACATGTGATTTGTTCTGTTTAATGTTATTTTTTGAATGTTGAGAAGTTTGTGTTAGACGAGGATTGACTTCTGTCTTCCATTTCGATTCGGAAAAATCACATTAATTAGCTGAAAATAAGATCCCTAATATTACTCAATTATAACTTATTCGGTCAAAGATCTTCTTAGCATATTAAAAAACAAATTTGTTAAGACATGATATATATATATATATATAGGTCAATTTAGTAAAATTAAAAATCAAGTACTGAATAAATAAGTACTAAATGTTCAATTTGTTAATAAAAATTGTTTATTTTTAATTAAAAATTAAGAGTTGAATTTAAATAATTATTTGATAAATATAAATAATAAACAAATAAATTATTATTTGAAATTTATAAAAAATATATATATAAATAAATAAAAATTGTGAGAATGACAGAAAAATTAGGAATATTTATTTCATAAATATACAAATTAAGAATGGAGCACATATGTGTGTAAATTCTTTTTAATATTGTAATATAATAAAATTATTGGTTTAAAAAAATATAATAAAATTATTAGCAATATTCTTGAAGTAAGATTTTTATTAGTGATGATAATGTCTCGATCCATTTCAAACATATAACTGACAATCGACGTACAAAACACTATAGGAGTACAACTTGAATCATATAAGTCACTAATCTTGCATTTACATAATAAAATACTATAATATAAAAATAAATACTATCGAGTTTCAAAAGACACAGTCAAAAACCTAAAGCTGCAATAACACTCATATGTTGCCGCTAAAGTCCGTTCGAGTTGTTGAAAATTCTAAATTTTCTAAACTCGGTCAAACCCAATAATACTAAACAGTTTTAATTAAATCTTCGATCATTAAAATTTATTAAATTAAAGCTTAACCTTTTCTTTTAAAACCATTTTGAAAATAATAAGTTAATGCTTTATTTTTAGTAAAAGTTGTAAATCCAACCTTACCATTATGGTTTACAGCAACCAAGCCCCCTTATTAATCTATCCCGACACTTCAAAACCGAGGTAAATTTAATACGAGGACTTTAACGAGGGGATTCATTGAGTTCTCTTTTTTATTTTACTGAAATTATATAGCTTACGTAAAATTAAAATTATTTTTTACTGAATAAATAAATAGTTTAGATTTATTTTTACAGAATTTAATGATTATAAATCTATACCTCATTGAATCTTCTCTTTAAGTAAACTTATAGTAAAACCCCCATAAAACCGAGCCCCAAAACTCTCCCATTCCCTAACAAATCTCAACCTGCCTCGTTTACACAAAAACCCAACTCAGCCACATTTACATACCAACAGACCTCAAAGAGTCTAACAAAGGACATGAGTTGTTAACCTAAACTTTGGTTTTTTCCTATTTTTCCATGTAGATTAAAGTATTCCCTGTTTTGACACGTGTAAGAAACTTCTCCCAGAATTAACATCCTATTTAACTCGGATTTTAAACGTTATTTGGCCCACACTCCTACATTCTCAACCCAGCCATGAGCAACGGTTCATCTTCCGCCGGAGGCTCCGCCAGCACAAACTCCCAATGAACCGGCCCAACCTCCGATAAGCAAAAGGAGAAAGCGAGAGTGAGCTGAACATCGATGATTTTGTGACACTCGCATCAAAACGACGCCGCTGCAGTTAGGAAGCTTCTTGAAGAAGATCGTAGTCTGGTTCTACGACATCTTCATCTTCATCAGCTATGTCATCATTATTAATTGGGTTTATGTTATCATTGGCTTCTTCAGATTGTTTGGAAGTGTTGATTACAGTGAGTGAAAGATTTGAAAGGATTATATTATTCAGATTTGGTTTATATATATTGTGTCAATTTAAGGAGTAAAATGATTTGAGATAACAATATTGGAATTTCTTTACTAAGGTGGTATATATAAAAATGTGGTAAATTTAAAGTGTTATATGTGTAATTTGACCCAAAGACTCCCAATTCACTAACCAATTCAAGTCAACACAACACATACATATCTTTTAATTTCTCTACACCGAAGCAAAACAAGGCTCAAAGACTTGTTAGCCGTAACCGATTCAAGAGAAGAAAAAAAAAAGATAAATTAAAAATAAAAGAAAATCTTGTGTCGAACAAATATTATGAGCATTGCAATGTATTTGTGCACTTATGCTATTTTGACACTCTGAGTTCAATTTAATAATTATTTCTGATTTTATTGAATACCCTATCTTATGATTGAGTATATACATTATGGAATTATATGAGTATTAGTATGTTGTTTTTACCAAAGACATTAAAGTTAGACTATTATGTTAAATACTTTATTATGTATAATTTTAAGTTTTGAGCTAATACAGTAATACATAGAAGGAAATATGTCTACTAAAATGACATGTAATCACCATGATCCTTATTAGGTTTTTACTTAATAATAATGAATGATTTGACCAATGAACGAAAGGATTTAGCTTATTCTATGTATATTATGGTTTTTAAACTAAATACTGTCTCGCAGGCTAATTGGGAGAATACTAGACTCAATTATGTGGCCTTTGAACTTATGAGTTATTTAGTTTAATATTATTTGCTAATTCTTATTGAGTCAATTAAAGTATTATTTAGTGGTACTTTATCTTGTTGATGAACCATGATGTAAGCCGAGAGACCCTAAATCAATTCTCTCTTTACTTATAAAAGTATTCAGTTAAGTCCTCACCATTAATGACTGAACGTAAGAACTAAAGGTCATGAGAGAAAAACTGAATTTAGTTTCACTCTCGTTTCTGGTCAATAACCGTTTCTAGTCATGGTGACAGGTTCGCTTCCGCTTACGATTAATTACTGTGAAAATTATACTCGTATTAAGTCTGTGCACATTATATTTATGATTAATCTCAAGTTTACAAAATAGGAAAAAGAGGGGAAAAAATTGGGGCTTCTGTGGGTCAAGTGTGATGGGATTTTCTGTTGTTGGCAGAGATATGCTAAAGTTTTTTAAATTTCAGCTTGCTTTTTAGCTAGAAAAAAATAGTTTTACATTTTAATTTACTTTAAAATATTCTCATTTTAACTTGACACGTTCAAAACTTATGTTTGTTGAAATAAAACGTTTGTGACGTTTCTAAAATATTATCTTTTAAAATTCCAATTTCACCAACTTAAATTTTATTCAATATATACGTATTTGAATTTTTAATTTTGTCAAATTCGACTCTTGATAAAATCGACTTAGTCCAGTTCCCTTAGTTTTTTCAGACAATAACTAAATTAATAATTTGATTTTTTTAGTTATAAGTTATAATATATGTGAAAGTTATTAAAAATTTTTAAGAGTATTATTGAATAATTATTTTGATAAAGCATGAAAGTTTAATTTTAAAAGGTATATTAAAAATAAAATATTAAATTATGTATAATGATTTAAACTTTATTATGTTAAAAGAGAAGGAGATATACAAAATCATGACATTTAGCCTTTTATTTTATTCATAGATGGCATCATTAAAATAATTTAATTAAAAATAATTTTTTTATTTATAAAACATCTTTTAAATAAATATAAATATTTAAATTTTAATGTCTTTTATATTAATATAATTATCTTTAAGTCATAAATAAATTATTATATTCAAATTCTTCATGTCAATCTTCTTATTATAAAAAAATTATTTATTTATTTTTTTCTTAAACAGATTAAACTTAAGTAACTAAGACGTACAATAATTCATAATTAT
>CANYCX011317215.1:0-11849 GCA_948193385.1 Breynia disticha f. nivosa
TCGTGATTAAAAAAAATTAACAACATCGTCCTGTTTTCTTACACAAAATTAAAGTGAAGAAATCACAGATTTTTGTCTTGTTTCAGGCCCTGAATGAGAACCAATAGCTTGATTTTTGGTAGAAGTCAATTTTAAAAAAAAAATGTAGTGGGAAGATAAACTTGTCACAAATTAGTTAGTGACATAACGACATCTAGAAATGTTTAGATGTCACCATTAATTTAATACATGAAAACAAACAAGAGGGAAAGCAGACACGTTCAAGGTTTCATGTGGTCTACATATGTACATTTGTATTGCAATTTCTGCAAGAAAGCTACATCTTCATGTAAAAAAAATATTCTGATAAACAAACAAAAAATTATGCATCCAATTGTAACATGCCTTTTGTCCTTCTAATTTTGTCCAAATCCTATCGTAATTAATCACAACATACATTTTTTAATCATTAAGTATGTGTTTAAGTTAGTGTAATCTATTCGTGTTAGTCGTATCATAATTATTTCGTGTTAGTTTACATTAAATATTATTATTTGTGATATAAATATTATAAAATTAAATCCATATTATAAATGTATATTCACAAATCGTATTAGAAATTAACGACACAAATTTATGTTAATACTTAAATGAAAGCAGTTGACCCTCATTAAAAAAGTCTCAAGTCATGTAATGGTGAAGTAACACAAAATTAAACTCAGCTTAATCTTGTCAGAATTATCATGCTCTCATCCAATATTGTATTAATTTTTAAGTTCACACTTAATTGGATTTCACAATATATCTCATGAACAACTAATATTATACACACAGTTGCTAAATTAATAAAACTAATTCTATTTTAGATCCAATTGCTAATAATAAAAGGGCGAATTATATATTTATATATTTTTTTAAATATTATTATAAAAATACATACTTCAAGTATATAATTTCTCACATTCACACTTCCAATCAAAGTTCTACCAAAATATTTATTAACTTGAATGTTGGAGAGTCTTTAGATGATCAATTAACCCAACATACGTCTTATTTTACAGTATTTGAAGCACACACGGGATCAATCCTTAACCTTGTTTATCTACTATTATTAGAATTGCATATTTAAGCAAGAAAATATAATACACACAATTGTGTATATTCATTTTTATTCTAATATTTACCTTCGTATTTGTTAAATTAATATTTGTAAGATATTGTTGAGGTAATTTTAAATCAAGATAGAAAATGCTTAAAATAAAGTTATAATGCATTCTAAAAATATTTTTTAACCTTTTGTTAATTTTACTAGGATGAAAAGAGAGAAAAATAAAAAATAAAATATTATTAAGATAACCATATCTTAAAAATATATATATATAACCAGTTAATTTTTTTCAAGTGAAATTTAACAAACAATTAAAAAACTAAAATCCTAAAATAAATATATTTTATCTCATCCTAAATATTAATTAACAAACACCTCTTTAAAACTCAAGAAAGTATGCTTCATTAAATAAATATAACTACAAAAACTATAGTCATAGGTAAAAGTAATAAAATAATTAAAACAACTAAAAAAAGGGGTTATAATATAATGCCCTGTCTTTTTCTTATAAGTTAATGATTATACAGCACGTGTCGGCTCAGCTGTTACCTTCTAACCTTCCTCGTGTTTCACACATGGCCTTCGTGTCACCTATTTGTCCTGATTATCATCTAATGCCATTTAAGATAATTATCCATAAAATAGTTCTCAATTATTATTCTTGAACACGTTCTCACAACTGTTAAATCTTATAATTTTAAAAATGAAAAAATACATAATAATAAATTATTTTTATTATATAATAACAAAATTATATAATTTCATATCAAAAAATTATAAAATATTATATAATATCTTTAATAATCATCATTTATAGATCATCTTCTCATTTATATTATCAACATTCTTTTTTATTCTCTCTTTTTCTCAAATAATTGTCTATTTTATAAGTGTAATATCTAATCTTATTTAAATTTAATTCGAATAACATTAAACAGATTGAATACACGATGGTACACTGCAATAGATACTCACTTCCATACGTAGGTGGATGCGGGATGATATTGAGTTATGCAGTGTGTTTGCGGAGTTTAAGGAGATGAGACGTTATGATGAGAATTGACAGGACAAGCCTCTTCTTTATATCCAACCTTTGTCAGGCAATGATTACCCCTTCATATGCAACTACCATCTCCTCAAGGAATCTGCAACTTGTGTCATCTCATTATACTATTACAATTTTATCTAGTTACTGTAAGGTTTTTTTTCATATTACTGATGTAATTACGATCCATCATCGCTAAAGGCCCAGTGAGGACAAATTTTCCAGCACAGTGATTTGGGAGGCGCAATGCAGACCACCGCTTTAAAATCATCATACAACATAACCAGTATCGACCAACCTGTAAGCTGCACTTTTTCAACTAAACCCTACCTTCAAGACAACATCTTCAGTCATCCCCAAGCAAACTACACTCCACAAACCTTCCACGAAGCCAACACACACCCTTCAATTAATCTTTCATTAATATTCTTTCTGATACAGTTAAATTAATCTGTCCATAAATCAATCACAACTATTTCATAAGAATCCATAAGGGACACCAACAAATTCAAAGAAGAAAATGAAAGGAAATTAAATAATTTCTCCCCTCTCTTTTGATCTGAAACGTACGTCAAGATTCCAAGAAACCAGTCATTCTAAGAATAGAATTCCTAACTTGACTTAAATCTCTGCCCTTTAATGTTCTACCATTTCCAGTACAAACCGAAAACGCCATTTTCCCGGCAACCCTTCTTCCGATGATAACATGCGGTGGAACTAACTCGTCGCCTTCGTATCCGTTCTCAAAAGGGTCGTCCATATCCGCCATGTGGAACACATTGTCGGGTATATTGACAGGCAACGAAGTGGAATTCAACTTCTTAATGGACTTCTTATTCTTGTTGTTACGAAACACGACCATGTTGTTGTGGCCTCTCGGAATATAGTGATTGTTGAATTCCTGGAAATCGAAGTGGTTGAGATCGTGGTTGTGGAATATTACGTCGGATTCTTGGAACTCTTCGGCCATGGCCAACACACAAAATATTCGCCCTCTGCGTCCGCCGCTACACTTGACTTAAAGTTTGAAGTCGTTTTGTGTGAGAAACAACTTTTGGTTAAGGAGAGAGAAGGCAGAGAAGATAAATTTTTGAAGAAATGAAGAGAGGGATTAGGGGAGATTTATAGGGGAGAATGAAGGAATCGTAGTGAGTACAGTTTGGATTTTTTGGTGTCGTTAGATGGCGTCACTAAAAAGTCTTTTCACTAGTTTTGCAATTTGAGTTAGTTTTATTCCTATATTGACTGCTTCTCCCAACTAACTTTAATTTACTTCATAAATATCCATGAATGGAAGAAAATCTGCAAGTTACGTTGGATGAAATTGCGTTGTGGCGATAGGAGAGCGTGGCAGTAACTACTTATGTGAAAAAATGTTGACATTTTGACTATTATTTATCACCTCTTTGTCAACAATAATCAATGAAGAGCATTGCTGCAATTATGTCAACATAATATCCAAATAAAACCAATGACCGGCATATTTAATAATAGTCGATCAAAATTATTGGTTTCTTTTTTTAAGAAACTATCTATTTTGTAATATTAATTTATATTTTAAATTTTAATATAAAAATATATTTTTAATTAATTTATATACATTATAATTATTATTGTAAAATATTTTTAAAAAATAAAGTAAACAATTATTCAGAACATAGGGTGGGTGTAGAATTACGCAATCTTGATATGAGGCAATGATTAGAGGAATTAAATGGCGGAGATTTAAAGCGAGTACAACCAGCTCGGCTCACCGCAACCGTCGGCTCATACTCCGCCTCAGCGTTGGTTGGGTCCCGCCTAATGCCTGGAATGTTGCGATACGACAACTTCCTTCCTCACGTGACGCGTGTTCTATTTACGTCACACACTTCGTTCTTGTGGTGCCACGTGTTCTTTTGTTGTTTTCGTGCAAGTCATTTTGCTTAATATCTCACGTAAAAAGAAAAACTTTATACTTTCCGTAAGTTTAGATTTATAAATGTATATATAGATTAAAAAAATATTTTTTAATAAATTTAAAAAATAATTATATTATTCATACTTTTTTTAAAAAAATTGAAATTAAAATTAAATTTTAAATAAAATTATTTTAATAAAAAATTAAAATTAAAATATATAATTATATTTATTTTAAAATAAAATTTTAGAACTAAAATTATATTTATTTTAAAATGGAGGACGTAAGTTCTATTTTCGTCAAACTTTCAAAATTCTATGCACGATTTTTCATAGGGAAAAAGTAACAAACAAGAAACTCAAATAATTGGAATAATCATTGAAGAGAACTTTCCGATAGCATAATTATAATTTATGACTACAATCGCATTTTCCACACAAATATTTATCCTTTTGACTTCTTTTTATTTGGAATAAAATTATTGTTTTAATTCGAAAATCTATGAAGTAAATTATCGAAACTAAACGATGACAGTTTTTGTAAATTAAATGTATATAGATTTAGGCAAATAACCTCAATCATTTATAAGAATGCAGATAAGGTTGGCATTATTATTTATTTTTATATTTAGTTTAAGTTGCTTTAGATAGTGTCTATATATTAGGGATGTAAATGAACCAGATTTTTCGTGAGCTATTCAAGTTTAAGTTTGATAAAAATTTGTTCGAGTTTAGGTCGTTTACAATTAAGTAACATATTAGGTTCGTTTAGTTAAATGAATCTAGTCTAAACAAGGTGGTACTCAACTCAAAAGTTTACAAACATGCTCGTTTAAGCCAGTTTGTGAGCAATATTTTGAATTTGATGCAAAACTCTGCTTGAACTCGTAAAATTTTAAACGAACTAAACTTAAATACTGTAAAACTCAGCTTGACTCGGCTCGGTTACAATCCTATCGGTAGCATTATTAGACGAAGATAAATGTTGTTATGCAGATAAGCTAGGTTGACATTTACAAGTGTTGTTGCTTTCCTTCCTGGATGAATATTAGACGTTTGGGAACAGTATTAATTATGATGATGAGTTAACCAAATGTCGTTCTTCTGTCCCTCTAAACAGAAGAACAAATCGATTCAAAGGTATTCGCATGGACAGCAATAGAAGATGGGTTGGTCCAATAAAATGAACCTTCAAAAATATGTGAAAGCTTTCCCTCAACAAGCTACTTGACGTACATGCTCTCATTTCGTAGATAATGACTCCAACCAAAACTCATTTACACAAATAGTTGCTTTTTCGTAATTCCCTTTCTATTCCATGCTTACTTTTTTTTTGTCTGACCAGGTATTCTGAGTATCTGAGACTAATTATCGTTCGAGATGGACATGACCATAAAGGCGGCAAAGCTCTCCCAACCGAGTTTTAACGCAGCTGCATACTCAGAACTTGAACTCGAGATCTCTGATTAAGTTAAAACAATCTCACACTAATTGATCTACGCGTTCGGTTCTATTCCATGCTTACTTTAATTAATATCCAAAATACTCTGTTATCTTCCTCCTTGTTATATTACGATTTTTATATTATTTCATATAATTGTAGTATAATTGTAGTGTTCTTTAATTCTTTAGCAAATTAGTTGAAGTTAGGATTTCTGTTAAGACAAAACGCCTGTTATTTAAAACTTTGGGATTGCAAAAATTAAATTGTGGATGTCACGTCAATAAATTTAACAGAAATTTTAAATTAGACTAATTTGTGAAGAACTCGGAAATCAATACAACTACGTGAAATAACACAAAAATCGAATAATGATTACACATATAAAACAAGAAATAAGTAATATATTTTTAATTAATTGATAGTTGTATTATTAGGAGAGTTAGATATTGGTGAAAATGACTCCATTGTCATCTCCAACAATTTTGGTTCTAATCCATTTGGTGTGTTCTTTTTTGTGTAACGGTTTTAACATTCGATGAACAGTCGTGTTTGATTGATATTTGGTCAAGTTTTTGGTTATATATTTTTTTATCTGAACCACAAGGTATCCTGGACACTCCAGACTAATTTTCGTTCAAGCCGAGCAAGATCACAAGGGCGGCAAAACTCTCTGAACCAAATTTTAACGCAGCTGCAAAATCTAGAGGAATTCATCATACATACTCTTTTGTTTGGACGAGAAAACTATATATTATGCTCAATAAAAACTCTCTTAAATTGGCAATTATTCTAACTGTTTGAATCACGCAATACCTACACTACCTATTTATCGATAATGACTTCCCAAACTTGTTTTATTTTTTCCTCTTCAAGAAAATTCCGTATAGGGTAATCATTATCCAACTCTTAGAAAATGCTAGTACATTTTTAGTAGGGTTGGGATCAACAACAAATTGATCGGATCGAAAAAACTGACCGAATTGATTCTAATAGAATCGATACTAAAAATTAATGTTAACGAATGGATTAGATATGACATTTTAAAAATCGATTTGGCCAGTTTAGTTGCATTTTAACTGATTATAAATTGAGCAAATCGAAAAAAACTTTATAAATTTATTCTAATAGAATCAATACTAAAACCGGTGTTAAATGAATATAGATATGACATTTTAAAAATTGATTTGATCGATTTGGTTGTGTTTTAACCAATTAAAAATATGAACCAAACCATATATATATAATCCAACAAAAAATAATTTCAGTTCAATGTATATATGTCATTCTATGATATATTATATTAGATTTAATAAGAGCAAAATCTAAATAAATTATTTTATTGAATTTTAACCAAACCAATTAAATTGAACCGATCCGATGGTTAATCAAACTGAGCGATTTGTCTAAAAACGATTCAACTATATATAAATTTCATAAATAAAAAAATCAAATTTATCGGTTCGATTAACAATTTGAAGAAAAAATGAACTTGAACTGAACTATATAAACCACTAATTTTTACTCAATATACTTTGTCTCATTAATAACAAGAAAAAAGAGGAATTTCCGACGGATTCTATGGGAAAAACGAGCGAAATAATAAGTTGTATATATTCGCAAGTAATTTGATGGATATACTTGAATTAATAATTTCTGAAAGATGGTAATAATCTCAAGTATTGTAACATCCTGTAAGAAAATACTAATAAAGTTATCAAATCCTGGGACTGAGATCAATATGAATGGAAGACTTTAGACAGATCTAGTTGTATATATTCGCAAGTCATTTGTTGAATTAAGATGTGAAGAAGATCATAGGTTGATGATGTTCAATGATTCTTTGCTTAGAGTTAAGGTAGTGTGTTTTTGTTTAAGGCACTGTTTAATGATCACAGAATTATTTGACATTGTGTGACAGAAAAGTTAGAACTCTCGATTTTGCATGAGATTCTAAGAAACATACCATTTTTTTAATCTTTTCTTTTTGATGGATTGAGAGAAGTAAACGTCTGGAATGATGGACTGTGTTCATGACGAGTGGTGAGAATTACATTTAGTACAAATATGTTTTTTTTAATCTGAATTTTCAAAGAATATACAATTACCATTACTAAAAATTTTACTATTATTAAGCATATATAAAAAATTATCAGAAAAAATAATTGAAACTTAAAAATTTCTCATTTCCGATATTCTTTTTTTTTTTGAATAAAATTTTGCAGTAAGAACCATATTTTATAATCAGAGGAGAAAGAGAACTGATATTGAAGTGTCAAACCTTCTCGTTGATGTCTCTTGCAGAAGATCAATCTAGTATCCCTAAAACAACTTTTAACGTTGAGCGACCATCTTTTTCCTTGTCATTATTAGATCACTAAGACTGACTTTCGTCCTTGCTCATTTTACTTAATTATTATCCAATCCAATCCAACAATCTGGAATGTAAGAGCCATGTTGCAATTCTGAATTCACAAAACAGTTTGGGAACTTTGTTTTCATTTTGAGTTCTTAATTGTAATGAACTTAATCATAGAAACCGAACGTGAATTGATTCTTTGCTTTGAATAGTTAAGGGAATATAAGAAAAAACATTACAATGGTGTAAGTAGAAAGCTAATGCCTTTGATTTTGATCACATTCTACGAAATGTATGTCAACTCACCTGTGATTCATTTTTCTGAAAAACTCATCTTCTGTCTTGCACTCATACATGCATTTTTTTATTTTTCATGGTCCAAAGTGTGTTATTGAAACTCGACCAAATCGATCGTTCGAACCGATGAACTAGTTAAACGGTTATTGATCTGAATCGGTTTTACCATTTCGATCGTGTTGTAAGTGCACTAGTATTAAACTGGTGAAAATCGATGAACTGATAGAGCGATTTAATTTAAAGTATTAAAAAATCTCATTTATCAATTTAATAATTTTGTGTGTATATATATTTTTTTAAATTATGCTCAACCGATAAATTTATAGAATGATTACTTGTCTGATTTTGATAATATTGGTCTATACACTAGGAATGTAAGAAGGCCATCTTGGTGAATAGTTGATGCAATTAATGTAAACAATACACTTTTCATTGTTTAAATTTGGACAATGATTTCGGTGTAAATGTTCATATCAATCCTAAGTCTTTATTGTCTATCAGAATCTAATGAATCTACGCACCAAGATGATGCATTCCTATTTTTCGTGAAAAAGTAAACAATATAACCTAAGCTAAGCTAAGGATACTGCAATTGGGCTTCTCACCAAATGGAAACTATCTGCCCAGGTGAACCATCCAAAAGCATAATCATCCTTATAATACTTCTTGGCAGCTGCAAAATCGGTTGCTTTAACTGTTACAGTGAAGCTTCTCTTCTGACCAACATGGTCAAACACCAAAACGCTTGGTGAAGCTCTTACAGTGAATCCCTTTGGTGGTTTGGAGCTGAAGAAGTATATACTCTTCTTAAAACCAACATTTGTAGCAGTCCTCTTGATGATTACGGTTCCATTAAGTTTAGGAAGTGCAACTGAAGGGTAATTGAGATCGTAAGTTGGTGGCAACACTTTAGGACATTTGAATGTTGGATCAACATTTACATGTTTATATCCGTAGCTGCATAGGTAGACAAGGTAATCTCTCTGTGTTGCATCATATACTAAACCAGGTTCAGCTGCTTTTGCTGGTCTGAAATGACCTGAACCGTATTGGAATGGAGAGGAAAGGTTGCCTGATGAATCTTTTATCCAGTTACCCCTGTTGGTTTTCCTCCAGGCTAAATCAAGAATAGACTTTGGAGAGTTAAGGAAGGACAATAAAATTATAAGCAATCGTTATTTCCATGTAGTTGTAGATAGAGCAGTACCTGTGGTGATGAGGGCAGATCTTATAGCAGCACTGCTCCATTTTGGATGGATGGCTTTGAGAAGAGCAGCTGCAGCAGCTACGTGTGGACAAGCCATGGAAGTTCCTGATTCAATATTGTATTGCGCAATTCTTTTATCTGAAGACAACTTCGTGGGAGATGTTGCTCCACTCCAAGCTGCCAATATGTTCACTCCAGGAGCTGTGATGTCAGGCTACGCCAAATAAAGACGATGTCACACAGCCTCGTCAGCTCTAACGAAACGGACAATTAATCTTAATCATAAAACTGTTTGTGCTTACCTTGAGAATGGTAGGATCAATAACATTGGGACCCCTGCTAGTGAAAGCAGCCATGACGGGTGCTTCCGTTCGATACAGTGTCTTTGCAGGGGAGATGAGAGCGGTGGTTACATTGTCCCGATTGGACTTGATATAGTTGAGAATTTTCTCGGCATCAGTTGCAGAGACCGCAGTTGCAGGGAGTACATGAGAATCGGCAGGTACTTCATTCCCCTGAGCAGGGCCGTTGCCTAATATATAACCAACGCCACCTGCCTTTTTCACTTCCATACCTTTCTGAACTCTCGTTCCCAACCCTCTAATGCAAAATACTATCTTCCCTCTTACCTTCTCATCAGAAAGCGAATCTGGCATGCATTGGCTGTGTATACAAAATCAACACCAATGTCAAACTCACATTTTAAAAAACAAACTTGCAGTTTCCTGGTATCTGCATTCGATTGACATTAACGTAAAACAAGCAAAAATGCATTAGGAGATTTACTCGCTAGAATTCTTGGGGATATCGGGGCGAGCCACATCTCCTGCGTAAACTAATGGGTGCGCACCACTAAGAAGATAGGGAGTGACAGTTTGTCCCTGCAATTAACCAGAAGTCAGCTTAATCTGAGACTAATATGATCTGAGATTATAGTAAGATCATGTAGTTTGAATCACCTTAATCACGCTTCCATCTCCGAGAATAACATGGTTGACAAAATCACGATCCAAAGTGCTAGCACCAACAGTAATAATCCATGGAGCAGGGTTAGAGAGAGTGGAAGGAGCAGGGCCACTATTGCCAGCAGCACATGCCACAACAATGTTATTTTTCGTAGCGTGTAAAGCACCTAAAGCGATGCCATCGTCACTATAGTAAATAGAACTGTTAGAGCCAATTGATATGCTTAGCACGTTTACTCCGTCGTTAATAGCATCATCAATCGCCGCTAACATGTCTTCCTCAAAACATGTGTTGCCCACCGCTTTTTCTTTGTTTGGAAGAGCCCAACATGCTTTGTATATAGCCAGGTGTGCCTTTGGTGCCCCTCCGGAGGCAGTACCTCGGGCAAACCGTCCGATGGCTTCTGCACCCTTCACTTGGCTGCCAGCGGCGGTTGAGGCCGTGTGAGAGCCGTGTCCGTCCATGTCACGGGGTGATAGGCTGTCTTCCGAGGCATTTAGTTTACCGTAGAAGCTTTCGTAACCCTTTATGTAGTACCTAGCTCCAATAATTTTCCTGAAACCATATGAAGATTGTATAAACCAATTCTGCATTTAACGTTCTAGCCATTAACATAATTGGAACACCAGATTCTTTATCTAATAAGATTCAAAAACTTTCGGGTAAATCTGATGTTTCATAATGGGCTCAAAAAACAGACATAAAGATGAGCCGAAACAGTATCTGCAGGCTGCAGGTCAAAACACTTCTTTGGTTGATCGAACTCGACAACTGGAATCATCGAGTACATAACGTCTTTTACCAAAACGACATGGCAAGAATCCAATTAGCCGGCTACTACTGTTTGGTTCTGGTCCATCTAAAAGCCTTCGAGTAACTTTTTTGTTAGGTTTTAATGAAAATGTCCAAATAGATTCATTTTTTAAACAAATAATTTACAGTTATAACCTATCCAGAACTTATATAAGAGATTAAGAACCAAGAGTTCTTTTTTTATATTAAAGTCAGAATTGAAGTCTTCGTGGGTCTAAGATTCCTAAACTCTTGAACATTTCGTGTCAATATGATGTTAATAAAGGCAAATGAGCAAACTTGAAAATGATGTCCATTTTGATTATTTTCTAATAACTATCATCATTATCTGCCATTAATGGTCCCCTTGAGCAGTACCATATACTAGGAAAAGAAACCCAGTTGGGTTTCTTGCTTAGTTGTTTTTTTTTTTATTGGACATGCTAACAACTTTCTTTTTCATGATGCCATCATTCCACTTTGCCATGAAAGGAGAAAACACAAATTTAAAAGAGAGATTGAACCCTGATATCTAATTGCAGTTTTTAACCCAAAGAAGGAAACATATGAAAAAAAAAAACAATTTTGAGCATAATGGAACTTACTTGTTACAGTGGGTGGAGTTAAAACCTGTTCCAGATTGGCAAATACCCTTCCATGAATTTGGAATGGGTCCCATACCTTCGTCACTAAAACTCTCTGATTCTGGCCACACACCTGATAATCATAAAAACCAATACGTCTGATCATAAATCA
>CANYCX011317252.1:0-24641 GCA_948193385.1 Breynia disticha f. nivosa
AGTGGCGGACACACAGTAGTAGCAGTAGTACTAGTCTTGGAAAAATTGTATAAGTTGCTGAACCTTCTTTGATCTTTTCACCATCATCTCCGACAAAATATCGCACTTCTCATTAACCATTCTCATATTCATTTCCGCCGAATACCAAATGCTTCATTCCAATTGCCTTGTTATATCTTGTGGCAACTGCAACCTGCATCCTCCCAAGTTAAGCTCTCCTTCCAATTCTCATATTCATCTCCACCGAATACCAAATGCTTAATTCCAACATAACTGAAAGGAAACAACAAGTGCAGAGGATAAGCATCTCTTACAGCCAATGTATCAGCCTAGAAGGGAGAAATTATCAACTTGATCACATAAAACATGGAAACCAAGCTTAACTTGCAGTTGACAACACTATGAACGTATAAGTATCCTATTCATTTAAACTATACTTGCATCCAAATCTCACAATGATTTTATAGAATTGATCAATTTCATTACTTCAGTTATCTTCAAGTGAAGTCGCACAATCCTTCACAACGCCAATAGTTAATTGCTTTTTGTTCACCACACACCAAGCAATCGTGGCCTTATGAAAATTTGAATGAAAAAACAATCCGTATTTGAGTTTGAAATATGATTTGGATTCAATTGACGGAGTAAAGCTCTTTTTTTTTTTTCCAGTTCTAAAACCATTACTTCTGCGGACTCGCCATATTCAAATTGATCTCATCATCAAGAAAGGTAACAAAGTTAAAATTTGTGTATGGATACAACTAAGTCAGCTCATGCATGAACAACTTACTCTGAGCTTATCTGTGTCAATGCATTTATCAGTACATCCAAAATCAATGGCTCGCTGGTTCCGATATCCACCCTGTAAATAGAGATGATAAGACATCGGCGTAAAAAGACTGATTGAAATCACACAGAATAGATGAATAATCTGAAAACCATGAAACTATAATCTCTAAATAACAAGTCATACCAAATGCGTCCTATATTATCTTGGATCTCGAAGTCCCCTATGTTGTAAAAAGTGGTTGGATTCACATTTGCTCCCTGAATAGCATCATAACTTGGCCTTTTATCCATAGTTGATTGTGATAACTGCGAAGGATAATTAACAGGTGTAATTAACCTTCATTTGTAAGTTTTAAGTTATACATCTTTTCGCAGCAATCAAAACAGGAGAACTGTGTGATGGCTAGAAAATGCCTTAGTATCAAGAAGTTTGCAGAGACAGCTCAATAAATATATTTTGATTTCAGCAACCTAGCCAAAGCTCTCAGCATTCAATAATTTTACTTGGATTGGATATCATGGCATTAAAATGCATAAAACTCATATTTAACTAAATAGGCATACCTGCATATTCATGGAATTGCACCCACCAAGGCGTCCAATGATGTGCCACGATCTGATCGCCTGCGAACAAGTCAGATCAGTTAAGAATTTGATTTCAATAAAAAAAAAAGAATTTCCAACTTCTGTAGACACTACTTACATCACAGATCAAATTCACATCCTTTTCCAGTGGAGCATTGTAGAATTCAAACCATATGTAAGAATTCGAGAAATCAAATCTGGGAATACCAATCACAGTGTGAATTCCAAAACACCACTCCTCGACTTTCACAACTATCATGTACTGAAAAATCATTAAAAAGGATTAACTCACTTGTTGAAAGTGACCTTCATTGGAGTAGAAGAACCGGTCTTTGTATGCAAAATTTTGTTTCTTTTCCTCCTTAACCTCTCCTCCATCTACAAAAGATCCGAAATTCAGTATGTAAAATACATTGCACAGAGTCAATCCAATCAAATGGCTAAGAGTAAGTTACTAAAATAACTTCATATTTACTTGTCAATTAGCAGCAATATCTAAGCTGAATGCTAAACCAAAAAAGCTTACTTTGGACTGAGCTTTTTGAGGGTCATCAAGGCAAGAGCCAAGAATATCAGCAAATTCAGGGTCTCTATCATAATCCTTCTCTTCGTCTTTCCCTCCAAACCCTCCCCGCGGCGAGAATTCAGTAAAATCATCTTCATTATCATCTTCATATTGTTCAGTGTATTCCACTGGGTCATTTCTGTCCACCTCAACCTCTACTTGCACATTTTGAGTGCTCTTTTTTTGAGCTTTAGCGACGGACAGAGAAGTAGTGGATGAAACCCAGTTGAGTTTTGGGGGAGAGGCGGTTAAAAATGGCGGGAAACGGTTGGAGTTTAGAGGAAGTGTGGAGATTGGAGGAGTTAGGATGAGCATAGTGGTTTGAGTGTGTATTATCATTGAGTGGTGAACTATGAAAAAGGAACTAAAACCCTTGTTGAAGAAGTCAATAAAAATCAATCGAACCAGTTACTGATTTAGTACTAATTACCATTTAAACCGATCTACAAACGAACTAATATTAAACCTGTAGAAACCAATAAACTGACCGATTTAACTGAAAAATTGATAAATCAAACCGTCTTTTAATATTAAAAAAAATAAAAAATAAATAATTTTTATATTTATATTTATTTATATATTTATATTATTTTTAATTTAGCTATTCGAACAATAAATTATGTATTCAACTAATAAAATATAGTCCAAAACAGACATCGTTTTGACGAAGAAACTGAAACAAAGATGGATTTGCTTCCATCGGAAGGAAGGGAGATTCCAATCAAACACCGTTTCCGCTCACTCAAACTTCTCAATGTCGACCTCCTCCACCCTCTCCCCTTCCACCCATTCTCTGCACTCTACGGACGCCTTCCCAACGGTCTCACCTATTACGTCCGCCACAACCCCAAGCCTCGCATGCGCGCCGCCCTCGCCCTCGCCGTCAAAGCCGGGTAATTAATCATTTATTGTTTTCTCCGCCGAGATTGTTTTGCTGATTGATTTGGTGTGACGTGGCAGTTCAGTATTGGAAGAGGAGGAGGAGAGAGGAGTTGCCCACATAGTGGAGCATTTGGCGTTCAGTGCGACGAAGCGGTATACGAATCATGATATAGTGAAGTTTCTAGAAAGTATTGGGGCGGAATTTGGCGCCTGTCAGAATGCGGTGACGTCATCTGATGAGACTGTGTATGAGTTGTTTGTTCCTGTTGATAAGCCTCACCTTTTGTCTCAGGCTCTTTCTGTATTGGCCGACTTTACTTCCGAGGTTACCTTTTATTCCTACTCTTTCCCTACCAATTTTATAGCTACCAACTAGTTTGTACCAGAATTATGAAATGGTAGTTTGTTTGTATTGTATTTATTGATTTAGTTTTTGGTTGCATTGTCATTGTGAAATTCAGGATTGTTAATTGCAAATTTGTGTTAGACTCAGTTATTTAGCTTCAACATGATTGTGGAGTGTAGTGGGAGAGCTAGTTTTTCAAATAGATTGCTGATGATGGATGTAAAGATGGGTTTTTTTTAGTTTGTGTTATTTGCTTGGTGGGTATTTGGTGTGATGGGATATGTGGTGTAGGTTAGAGTTTCGAAGGATGATTTGGAGAAAGAGAGAGGGGCTGTTTTGGAGGAGTATAGAGGGACGAGGAATGCTAGTGGAAGGATGCAGGATGCACACTGGGTTTTGATGATGGAGGGTTCTAAGGTTTTTCCTCCATATTTTTGTTTTTTTCCTCACTAATAGTTTTTACGATTTTCATTGTTTGAATTCCTCCGACGTGTTTGTTTGAATTTGGGGTACCTTTTACTTGTTTTGGTATTTGTAGTATGCTGAACGCTTGCCAATTGGATTAGAAAAGGTAATCCGGACCGTTTCTGCTGAGACAGTAAAGAAGTTCTATAACAAGTGGTATAACCTAAACAATATGGCTGTGGTAGCTGTTGGAGATTTTCCCAATACTGAGGTTTGCGTTATTTTGTTAGTGTTGCTGTGCAAGTCAATCTTCAGTTTGTAGTTCTTAATCATCTATCTCTTATCTAGAGTGTGGTTGAGTTGATAAAGACACACTTTGGGCAAAAAAGTTCAGCTCTCGATCCTCCACCCATACCATATTTTCCAGTTCCGTCTCATGAGGAACCACGCTTTTCATGTTTTGTTGAATCTGAAGCTGCTGGGGTCAGTACACTGCATACTTTTTGGCAGGACACTTAGTTGTCCTGATTTAATTTAGGAACTTTAGTTTAACTTTCTTGTTTTGCAATAGTCTGCAGTGATGATTAGCTACAAAATGCCGGCAGATGACCTGAAGACAGTGAAAGACTACAGGGATATGCTTACAGAATCCATGTTTCTCTATGCTCTAAATCAGAGGTTCTTTAAATTATCACGGAGAGGAGATCCACCCTATTTCTCTTGCTCAGGAGCCGTAGATGTTTTGGTTCGTCCTTTGAAGGCTTATATAATGACTTCAGCTTGTAAAGAGAAAGGAACTCTGGAAGCTTTAGAGTCAATGCTGCTTGAGGTGGGATTTTATTTTATTCTATAACTTAGCTGCTTAACTTTTTCCTTGTTATTCTTGAGTTGTGATCTCTGAAGCATGCTTTAGGTTGCAAGGGTGCAGCTACATGGTTTTTCAGAACGTGAGATATCTATTGTTCGAGCTCTGCTGTTGGCAGATATCGAATCTGCCTATCTGGAACGAGAACAGATGCAGTCAACCAACTTACGTGATGAATATTTGCAAGTATGCAGACAGAAGCTTTTTCATACTTATCTTTATTAGCTTGGGTTTTCAATCGGCATGGCAATGTGATGTCTTTCTTTTCTTGATGTCTTCATTTTGCAGCATTTTCTTCGAAATGAACCTGTTGTAGGAATCGAATATGAGGCTCAACTTCAGAAAACTCTTCTACCACGTGAGTAATTTTTATTGCACATGTCAGCCAACTAACAAAAAATTATGAAAATGGAGATTCATGTTCTGAATGGAGGAATATGCCTTCAAATTCCATAGACTAACTGTTCGTCATCTCTCACTATGTGATGAATTTGGACACTTCGGGAAATTGGGCATGCCTCAAGCAATCATGCATTAATAATGTTTCTTGATGCTTTTTCTTTCACAGAGATTTCAGCATTGGAGGTGTCCAAGTATTCTGAGAAGTTGCGGACAACCTGTAGTTGTGTCATAAAGATAATTGAACCTCAGGCTTTTGCCACAGTTGAAGATCTAAGATATGTTCTATCAAAAATCAGTAGTCTGGAGAGAAAAGGAAACATTAGTCCCTGGGAAGAAGAACATATTCCAGAAGAAATTGTACATACAAAACCAGCTGCAGGGTAAATCTCTTTTACGGTTTCACATGCGACTAGCTTATTTTTCTCTTTCAAATCCCTCTTTTCCCGTTTCCAGTAATTTATGTTTATGTTGTTATGGTAACCATGTATCCAAAGAAGTATCAGCATGCGAGGGTTGGCATGTTTCAGTTAAAATTTCTCCTTCCATAGGTTTCTTTTTTCTTGTCTGTTATTATGATTTTAATATTTTTTTTTATCGGCAAGAGGAAGTATTTTCTTCTTTCATTAACATCAATGTGGCCAATTCTGCAAAATTGTATGTTAAGTAATCAGAATTGTTTCTGGCTTTATCATGATGAACTTGATTTCTGCAGGCATATTGTGCATCAGTTTGAATACCCAAATATTGGGGCTTCTGAAATAATCTTGTCAAATGGCATGCGAGTCTGCTACAAGTGTACCGACTTCCTTGATGATCAGGTAAAAGTGTAAAAGTTTGTGACAGTTGCATTATCAGTCTATAATTTTGTTTATTTTTATTGTAGTTTTGTATCTAACAAGTCTTTAGTTTCAATGTTTGTAACATATGCTAACTAACTATTATTACCTAGCTTTTACATCTGATCTGGAAGTGATATTAATTGGAAAAGTTAGTATAATATACTTATCTGCAAAGTTCATTTCAACAGGTTCTTTTTGCGGGGTTCTCATATGGTGGTCTGTCTGAAATTCCAGAGAACGATTATTTCTCATGCTCAATGGGATCAACTATTGCTGGCGAAATTGGTGTGTTTGGTTATAGACCTTCAGTGCTAATGGACATGCTTGCTGGTAAAAGAGTTGAAGTTGGTACCAAGCTTGGAGCATATATGAGAACCTTTTCTGGTGATTGTTCACCCTCAGATTTGGAAACTGCCTTACAGGTATATTTCAATTGGCTTTTGATTTTACACCTGCCAATTTAGCAAGCTGATAATAGACTATATGAGATGCATATTTCATATTACAAATAAAATAAAGTTGTTTGAAGATTTAAGTGGCTTGAACACGTGGGACATTCTTGCTGACTCAAAGGAAGTTTGCTACACTCTTGTGCCATTAAGTCTGTCTTTGTGGAATGGAGAAATTTGGTATAACCATCCCTGACCCTGTAGGCAATTGAATCTCCATCTTGCACCTACATTCTACTGAGAAGATGTACTCTTTTGGCTCATGTTGTAGACTAAAGTTTCTCTTCATGATAATCTCCGCTGTTTTCATTTTTTTGACAACCTCCTTTGGTTCTATTTATTATCATCCTACATGGCATTTCAAGAGTGTTGTAACATGTCAATGTCTATATACTTTTACAGCTTGTATATCAACTATTTACGACAGATTTAACACCCGGTGAAGAGGATGTTAAAATAGTGATGCAAATGGCAGAAGAGGCAGTTCGTGCACAAGAGAGGGATCCCTATACTGCATTTGCAGACCGAGTCAAGGAGCTCAACTATGGAAACTCATATTTTTTTAGGGTATGCTATCATTACTCCTTCAGGCTATTCATACTTTAAAGACGGACTTCCTATATTTATAGGTGGTATCTGATTCCCGTCAATGATTATGCAGCCAATTCGAATGAATGACCTTAAAAAAGTTGATCCGCTAAAAGCTTGTGAATATTTCAACATCTGTTTCAAGGATCCTTCCACTTATACTGTTGTGATTGTTGGGAATATTGATCCCTCCATTGCACTTCCTATGATATTGCAATATTTGGTAAGCTTTCAACCTTGTTTATTAGAGGATCCGGAGACTTTGGTTATTTGGGCTAATTTGGTACTGTGATCCTATACATCATCCCTGCAGGGTGGAATACCAAAACCTTCTGAACCCATTCTTCATTACAACCGAGATGACCTTAAGGGTCTACCATTCACCTTTCCTACAAGAATAATTAGGTATGTACTTTATCATCTCTGGCAATGTTAGAAAGAGATGATATGATTGTGAAATTGGATTTTTTTGCTGTACAAGTTTACAAGATACCGTTGGATAGGCTGATAACTTAAAAAAGTGCCTTCTTTTGATATTGGAGATGCTTTCCTTGATATTTCCATAGTTCCTTTTTCTGTTTTCTTTTTTTTTTCTACTGTTTGCAAACGTGTTTGCTGAGGACAATGTCTCTTTGATGCATCGGTTGTTCTTGTAGAGAAGTGGTCCGAAGTCCAATGGTTGAAGCACAATGTTCAGTTCAGTTGAGCTTTCCTTTGGTGCTGAACAATGGGACCATGGTTTGTAACTTCATCTATCTTTCCGCTTATTTAACTTCTAATATAATTGTTGGATTCTCTACAAGATACCAATATAATTGTTGCAATATTACCATGACTTGCAGGCAATAATGGATCCACTTATTTAACTTCTAATTGTTATGTGAAAACCTACTTTTTAGGTTGAGGAGATTCACGGTGTTGGATTCTTGAGCAAACTTATTGAGACAAAAATCATGCAGGTTCTCCGTTTCAAACACGGGCAGGTATGTGTTCATCATTCTCATGTTGGTTATTTTTTTTAATTGTAGTGGGCAAGGGCATGTAATTTTTTACATCTGTCTCTCAGATATACTCTGCCGGTGTGTCAGTCTTCCTTGGTGGTAATAGACCTTCAAGAACTGGTGATGTACGTGGTGACATCAGCATAAATTTTTCTTGTGATCCCGTAATTTCCTCAAAGCTGGTATGTGGGTGTGGTACAGTTTACCCCATTGTTAAGTTTGAATAATGTTACCCATCTGGTGCCATAATACCTCGATTGTTTGATGTAATTTAAACAAAGTAACCATCTTTTTGGTTGTGTATTATTCTTCTTGACAGGTTGATTTTGCTCTAAATGAAATGGTGCGCCTTCAAGAGGAAGGGCCATCAGATGAGGATGTTTTAACAGTACTTGAACTTGAGCAACGTGCCCATGAAAATGGACTGCAGGTTTAAATTTAGTTTTATATACCAACATGCTTAAAAGAGTGATGCAGTTTTCTTTTACCTGGTGGTTGCCCTGAATGGTAGCAGTTCTCTTATGTTTATCCACTTTTGTCTGCATGATATGCATTGTTATATTTTGGAATCTAGTATGAACATGTGCATGTTATAATGTCTCTGCTGATGTACTATCCATCTTCAGGAGAATTACTACTGGTTGGAGAGGATTTTACGTGGTTACCAGTCTAGAGTCTACATGGGTGATGTGGGGACTTCCTTTGAGGTTGGTGTGGAAACCGTTTACTCTCTCGTCACCATATGCTGTTTGATTTTGTTATATTTACCCTATTAGAATGTTAACCTATATTGACATTCTCCTATTCAAATAGAGGATATTTCGTCTGGTAAATGGTAAATTTTTAGTTGAGTGTGTTTGCCTTCGCACAGTCTTAAAGGATTCATTATCATCTTAATTGTGATACGTTAACCAATTTTGGTATGCGATGATTAAATGATGCTAGGACATGTGAGGCCTTAGTAAAGTTATTTATAATATTATGCATATTTCGATTGACAAATGCATGATTTGTTTATGACACCATCAGTAAAGCTGTAGTTTATCCAGTAAAATGTCCCCTTAGGTTCTAATACAGAGAAATATTCTCTTTCAGGTCCAAGATGAAAGCAGGTCTAGAGTCAGAGAATCTCTTGCACCATTAGCAGCTCAATCAACATTGCAAAGAATACTTCCTTATCCTTGTAAAAAGCAGTATACTTCAGTCATTCTAATGCCTCAAACATCTCGGTTTCACTTGTTTAGATCATTCTACCAATCAAACCATATCAACTATTCCAGAGATGCAAAGGTGGGTCAGGAGTCTACAAGTATGTTGTTTTACATTTTTGAAATGTCTGCTGCATATTTTGTGATGCGCTTGTTCTTTTTCAGTATTAGAATTCTTCTTTTCACTCGAATTGTTCGAGATATCCTCACTGACTGAACTGAATACACATCGAAGCTCGCAATCTCCTATATGTCTAATGCTTTGTTGATTGCAGATTATAGCAAGCATTGCGGGTTTGACACTGCTGGTCTTTTCTCTTTGGAGATATTCTAAGAGCAGCGCACGATCATAGAAGCAGCTGCGCATAATTCTTCGTTTTTTTGGTGGTCGGACCATTAAGTGAAGATCAAATGCGGATTGTTGAGCTTGGTGCTGGGGAAGGCACTTTTTTGAAGGTTGCGACGACCCCAGATGCCTTAGATTTAGGTTGTACCAATTAAGTAGATCCCCATTTTGTTTTACTTGGAGTCCGAACAAAATGAATAAGTGAGGTTAGAAGAATTGGTGGTGGTGGTGGTGGTGGTGAGTTATCCATCCACTGTTATTAAATTGTTTATTGATGTAACATATTAAAGCTTTGTTGTTGGGACAAAGAAAAACTTGATGATTTAGGATTTTGTTCTTATCTTCCACCAATGCTTATGTGACATCCATTTTCATTTGTTTTTCAAACATGCGATTCCTTCCATTTTCTCACCACCTACTCATTTCACACCATTATTACAACTAGTTGTTGAAGTTGAAATTATTCAGAAAGTGATAATGTTTTTTTTTTGTAAAATTATAAAAGATACAGTTTGTGTGGACGCCAAAAATACACTGTCACAATGAATAAAAAAATTTAAAAATCAATATTAAGATTTCTTGTAGATATGTTGTGGACATTTATAAATACTTTAACACATAAATTGAAATAAATTGTAGAAAATTTATAGACTATTTGTGCACGTGTCATTATATAAAATAAATAAAAGAAATATGTTCTAAGAACAATAAAAAACAGTTTCAAAAATCAACGTGTGAATGTTTTGCGGATATATGTGGAAATTTTGTAGATATATTTTGAATATTTGGATTTATGAAATAAATTTAATACACTATCATATGGTGATAATAGTTTTAAAAACTAGTATTTGTAGAAAAATTACACGCTAAGTCCACTTGTAATGATTGCATTCCCGTGTATTTTTTGCCACGAACATGGACATATTGTCCATTTACTCTGGGCCAGCGAAGTCCACCATTACGATACCAGGGATAAAAAGGGAAGTAAGATTAGCTAGGGTTTTGTGCTCTTTTTGCATACTCGCCTCTCCCACCTCACTGCCTCTCTCCCTTGTTTCAACTCACATCACAGGTCTCTCACTCTCTCATATTAATCTGTTACGAGTTATGTACTCTCTCATATTAATCTGTTACGAGTTATGTAAAAATTCAGTAAATATAACAGTTTGTAGAAATGCAATGCAGGTAAAGTAAGAATCCAAAATGGTGGAGAAAAGCAAGGGAAGGAAAGAAGAGGTTGTGACTAGGGAGTACACCATCAACCTCCACAAACGCCTCCATGGCTGGTATTTTGTTTTCCTTTCTATATTTTGTTCTTTGACAACCAATTATCAGTATTTTATTTTGTATGCGATGGATTGTAGTTTTATGTATGGTAGTTTTGTGAAATAACAATCATTTTGATGTGTAAAGTACCTTCAAGAAGAAGGCTCCAAAGGCTATTAAGGATATAAGGAGGTTTGCTCAGAAGGCAATGGGAACAAATGATGTGAGAGTGGATGTTAAGCTGAACAAGCAAATTTGGAGCAGAGGAATTCGCAGCGTTCCCAGGAGGATAAGGGTTCGAATTGCTCGGAGGAGGAACGATGATGAGGATGCTAAGGAAGAGCTCTACTCTCTTGTTACTGTTGCTGAAATCCCAACCGAAGGATTGAAAGGTCTCGGCACTAAGGTTATTGAGGATGATGATTGATTTTGTCTTGTTTTTTCTAGTAATGCGGTGCTGCCATTTCAGATTGTGTGACATGTTGATTGAATTTACAAAATGTTTTTGGAATTTGGTTAGTTTTGCTCTCTTCCTTCCATCTACATTCTCAATACTTTCAGGATTACTATTTGCCTTTAGTGTGTGATATGTTGTTAGTAATTGGATTATGTTCTCTCTTATCCTCATCAGTACAGCTAAGTTAAACAAACTGATGAAACCCTTCTTTCAATTGAATCTACTGGTTCTGTCAAATTTTGCTGCCATCACACATTTCGAGTCAGAATATGCTGCGAAATTAATGATCAGTTCTTGAATGTCTTAACCATACATAATCAAGTCAAACATAGAGAAGTGTGAGTTAAACAGTTTAATCAACTTCAGATTTAAACCTGTGATGTGTAACGACCATCACCATGTAAAGGAGGCACCCTACAGCTACGTGAGGTTTCATGCCGGACTTGAGAGTGAATCTTCAAATCTGCTATCCTCAATGCCTCTCATAAAGGAGGCATCCAGAGCCCTCCGATCAATATATCTTCTCACCGGGAAGCTGTTTCTTTTACTGCAGTTGGGGGGAGCAGTCTAAACATATGAATCAATATGATCACGATAGTGATTACTGTAGCTGATTCAGTTTCTGATAAACACACATCTGTACATTTATGAACAGTGGTAAAGACTATTAAATCCACACCTGTATGAACCTACTTCATATTACACAATTTTTGCATTAAAACATTAATGAAAATATATCAACACAATAATACTCCAACAATAAAAATATAAGAGTTAGGCGCAATTGATATTACGTGAATAATAGACATATTACAAAGGCTCATAAGTTGAGTCTAAGTTCAATTTTTTACGAGTGTTTGCATGTGTGCAACCTTTTTTCTATAAATAAGAGGTTTTATTACATTTTTTAAGTATATTCTTTTGAGTCACATACTAGAAACTCGACATTCTATAGAAATTGATGCCGACTTAAGCGTTAAAATAATTTGGATGATCAAAGTCTCGACTTCTAGTCTTTATTTATTGTGCAGATTTTTACAAACACATGAAGACTAATTTATTATTGTTTGAAGCAACAAATTGTAAAGATTAATTTTTATATAAATTTTTAATTTTTAAAATTAAATATTAATTTTATCTACTACAAAATTGAGATATTTTTACAATTTAATTTAATAAATAAAAGTGAAAAAAAAAAAAACCAAATATGACTACTTTACAAATTAATATAAAACTTATGTATGACCTAAACTCCATTAATTTTTTTTTCTTTTTATCTTTTCTTTACGTGGCCGCATATATAATGGAAACCCTAATTCAGCCTCCAATTCGCACGAAGCTCTCATTTGCATCTCGCTACGACCCTTCGCTCGCTCTTCTTTCAGCTCCCTAATCCACTCCTCGTAATCATGGGTAAGATGTTGTCTTCCATTTCCCACATCCAATTCATTTCTCTGAAACATATTTTTGATATAATTATCTGTTCCAGGAAAGGTGCACGGTTCGCTTGCACGTGCCGGTAAGGTTCGTGGGCAAACTCCTAAAGTTGCCAAACAAGACAAGAAGAAGAAACCCAGAGGACGTGCCCACAAGAGAATGCAGTACAACAGGCGTTTTGTTACTGCCGGTAATTCTTCTTTTTTTTCTATAAGATGGCTTCTTTTTCAGCTGTGGTTGTTGGGTTTTACAGGTGTTTAAGAAAGTCTATGATTGGGTTATATTATTTGAGAACAGCTATATGATTGTTTTGTATTTTGTTTCTGTGCACTTGGATTAACTTAATTGATTGTCATGACTTGTTAGTTTGATGAATTAACATATTTGATTGACTCTTCCAACCATTTCTAGAAGTATTATGCAGTCTTGTGAAATTTTTTTTGAGGATTGTTTTATTCCTCTTGCACTATTTTCACCACTAATGCCGCTGATGTTGAGCTTTTTAGTCCCAAGCCAACAAGTTCGCTTAACTTAATGTACGAATAACTGGGAAAACAATCTTCTGAAAATATTTACTCATCTTGTTTCATGTATTGTGAGGCTTGATGTCTCGTTGCAGTCAGATTTGATGGTTTTGAATAAAATGTTGTGCAGTTTTTGTACTAACTACTAAAAGCATATTTGTTTTGTTAATTAATCGTGTTTATTTAGGTTTTACTTGTGCATATTTCGTCAATAATGCTTCTATTTGTTGTCTGTAAACATCTGCTTTTTACTCATGTTTGTTCTTCTTTCATTGCAGTTGTTGGTTTTGGTAAGAAGAGAGGTCCCAACTCTTCTGAGAAGTAGATGTTCAACTTGAGCGAAAGGACTGCAATCTTCATTTTTTTATGATTTTGGTGGAACTTTTCTTTGTTAGGATTTTGATCTTATTGTCGTTTTTTAGTCAATGAAGTTCATTGTTAATCTCTAATTCTTATTCTGTTTTTTCGTGATTATGATTTATGAACTTTATTATATTGTCAAAGTGTGTTTTGATGCCATTTATGAATCTGCTATCATGGAATCTGTGAAAATCATGAGCAACAGAATTGTCAGGTTCAGCACTTCTACTACAATCTAAATTTACTCATTGAACCTTTGTTTTAAGGGCATGGTTTGAATTTGATTGCGGCTTGTAGAGATTTCGTTGCATATGCATTATTCAAATCACTATCATTTAAATTATCTTCACTTAAATCATTAGAATTAGATTTAATTCTAGATTGCACTTGTAATTTTGCTCTTCTTCGTCGTCAATCACTTCAACTAGTTTCATCTTCTTTAAGCTCTTTTATTCTCGTGTTTATCAAGCTCTTGAGTTTTCTTAAATTCCTTGTGTACAAGGTCATTTCCTCATCTTCTTCAATATTCTGTTCGACATCACTCTCCACGTCTTTATAATTAATGGATCGCTCAACAAGAGCATGAAGCCCCAATTTGTTAAGATCTTTAAATTCCATGAGTCGATATCATTTGTGCTTTTGCTCAAGCTACTCGACTCATTTTCAATCTCACCAAATTTATCAATCATGGTGTTGATTGTCTCACCTTCTTTCGTAGTGAAGATCTCCAAGTCTTCTCTACATTTTTTGCACTTGTACATGAACTCATTCTATTTTATTCTTCAATCGAGAGAGCACACAAGATGGGTTTCATTACCTTTGTGTTCACATACACATTATTCGAATCATCGTCATTATAAGTCAATTCATATTTGACTTCACCATTCTTATTCTTTGGAGTAAAAGGGATGAATAATTTACCTTCTAATACTTGATTCCTTCACACATATTGTGAATCATCATGTCATTCTTCCAATAGAGAAGTTTGAACCATCCAACAAGGGAGGTAGATGTGGATTGACACCACAATCTTCAAGTTGTGCTTGTGCTATCTTGGATCTTCTCATTACAAACAATTGATTTGTGGCTCAAACTACCTTATAAGGTAATTTAATTTATGGCTCAAGTTCTACCAAAGACAACTTGATTTATGGCTAAAGTTATACAAAGATGGTTTGACTTGTGGCTCAAATCTCATGAAGTTGATTTAACTTGCAACTCAAATCCTACCATGATAACTTCATTTACAGCTTAAGTTTTACCTAGACGATTTGACTTGCAGCTCAAATTCCACTATGATGATTTTGATTAGAGAGATAGAATAACTTTGTGAGTACAAGTAGTGTAACTAATTGAACTATAAGTTTAAGAACACTAATCTTCTTGCACAATATTGAGGACAAACTTCGATCTTTCAAAGATGAAATAGTTAAATGTTTGAGCACTTTGGACTACTTGTCTCTTCTTTGATTTCCCTTAAGATAGTTGTGTAGAATGTTTGAAATGATTGTCTCTTCTTAGTTTTTGAATTTAGAGAAGCTTTATATACCATTTTTTTGAAGGTATAGTCATTGGACACACATAGGGTCACTTTTGGAACTCTTGGAAGACTGGTCGTTTGCCTACTGACACTCCTTTATGTGACTAACAAACTTATTGGTGGAACAATGAACATTCCAAAAACTTGTAGTGTTGATTTGCAACTTTTACACCCAGGTTAGTCGAATAACAAAATTTCTTTGTTGACTAACTTGCTTTGATTTTTATCTAGTCGACTAATCATTCCTTTTAGTTGGCTAATAAAAATTTTTAGTCAACTAACTTGCCCTGATTCTTGTTTAATCAACTAATCATTCATTCTGGTCGATTAAATTTTAATTGTAAAGATAATAATGTATTTTTTAATTAAATATATCTATATTTTTCACATAATTATAACACTACATTTCCACAGCAGGAACACTCGAATACATTTACTAGTGTATTCTAGTGTTCACAAAAGAAGCTGCAATATTGATGCATTTCTGTGTTATAAACCATCAATTGGTTCTGCGTGATGTGTTAGTGACTTCAACTAACACTTCTACTGTTGAAGAATGAGAAGATTGAAAAAGGAGATCTGCTGAAAGAAATTCATGAATCCCAGTGTTCAGAATTATTTTTGCAATAAAGAATGACGGCTGTGATGCTCTCATCACGGTCTTCGACGCTCATACCACCAAGAGAATCAGCACAAAATGGCGAAGAAGACCCGATTGAGTGCGCACTACTATTCCTTGAATGATCATAATCCTTCTTGTTCTTCTGTGGTGATTCTGAGCTTATTGCACCAAAACATGTCAACTTACTCATCAAGAATTTCCAGAACTTGACTTTTTTGTTGGACGAAGATGGTGTGGTTGTCCTGGAAACATGATGCGGCTCCATCAGTGATCCACAAGAAGCTGATTGTTTGTGATTTGGGGTAGATGAAATCGAGTGAAGAAGGTCGTCGCACTTTCGTTTTGAAATGTTGTGTTGAAGAATTGTTGTTTCTTTCCAAGACGAGAAATTAAGAATCCAACTATCAGTTTTGCCATCATATTTTAGTGTCGAGTTCATCTGATGACGAATTCCCGCAACTTATTCAAACGTATCTATTTTTATGAGACGGAGAGAGTACATAAACCGTTCTTCCTAGCATTTCGTCCTTTGTAATGAGTTGAAGGACATATGAATAAATTGCCGAGCATTAATGTACAAAGTCTCATCGGATTCTCTCTCTTTCTTAAAAGGAAATGTATATTTTAGAGATTTGATTTTGTTCTTCCTGCATCTTACAAATAAAGATCCTTAATTAAAGTAAATTTGCCTAATTTTAGAACATAAAATCTTTTTATGATTATAATTTTTTTTAGATTTGATATGAAGATTATGATTGGTCATTTCTGTAAATTTTTAGAACTTCACGCATTTTTATATATTTTTATCTCGTATTTATTATATTTACTTGTGACATATTTGATTGCTTAGAAATGTATAAAAATTACATCGTTGAAAAATATAAATGAATAGATGATAAGTTAAATTTTCACAAATAATGATATATAAAAAATTTGTACAAACTAATAAATATTTTATAAATATTTGTGTGTGAAGAGATAAAAAAATTCACTTTGTATAATTTTTTTACAATCATGTTAGAAAAGATTAAATAAATTAAAAATGGTAATTCTTCCAAAAAAATTAAATTTAAAATGCCGGTATTGTGGATCAACATAAAAGTGGGACCCAGAAGGAAATTAACGAATAAGTGGCTGCCACGTGGAAAGAAGGAGACATTGACGCCGGGAAGTGAATGCAAAATAAAAGCGCTCTCTCTCTCTCTCTTCGTCGACCTGAAACACAACACGTTTAAGGAAATTCTTCTTTTATCTTTCTCTCTCAATTCGCTGCATAGATCTCTCTCTATATTCTCGTCACAAACTTTAACTGTCAATTTTTATCCCAGCCGTTCATTTGGAAGGTCTGTGTTTGAACTTAAATTTCTTTTTAGGATTGCAAGTTTCGATCTGTATGCTGTTAATTACAGGGATTTTAATTTAGTTAGGGTTTTTGATTGATCTGTTAAATTTGGATTTGTGGGCAGTTATATAAGATGTTTAACAGGCTCTTCGGAAAACCTAAACAAGAGACTAACGCTCTTACGACATTAGACAAATTAAATGAGGTATTTTTATTTTTCGATTATATTATCTTTTGTTTCTGATTAATGGGTTTATGTTTATTTCTTTATTTTTTATGTGATGTTGCGGGCTCTGATAAAATGGGAACAGAAGAATTTGGGGGCATGGATGTTTGTTTATATGTTACTTAGGGTTTAATTTGTATTCACTGTGACTTGTTCTAATGAGATGCCTGTTGTGCATTTGCGGTTGTGGGGATTTCTGATGCTGTGTTTCATCACTGGTTTATTATTTTGCGGTTTGGTGATTGAATTGTCATCTCTTTTGCATCGTAGACACTTGAAATGCTTGAGAAAAAAGAAAAAGTGCTCGTGAAGAAGGCTGCCGCAGAAGTTGAGAAGGCAAGGGAATTTACGCGAGGAAAGAACAAGAGAGGTGCGATTGGTTAATAAATTCTATGCTAATTTTGTCCAGTGAATGATTGTTTAGATCAAAATCTCATGCATGGAGTATCTGGGATTCACCTGTTGAATGCTGATTGATTTTATTGTGATGCAGCGGCTATTCAATGTTTAAAGAGAAAGAGACTATATGAACAGCAAATAGAGCAGCTTGGAAATTTCCAACTGCGTATTCATGATCAGGTAAGATTGTTAATTGTTCAAGGGGGAACTGTAGCCTAATTCAATTTTCTTTTTGGCTAAATGGATGGATTTCTTACTGTATGTATATCTTTTTGCAGATGATAATGTTGGAAGGTGCCAAGGCTACTACTGAAACTGTTGATGCATTGAGAACTGGTGCATCCGCCATGAAGGCAATGCAGAAAGCAACGTATGTATTGATTTTCTTTCGTTGTGCTTCTAAAACTGAGTGTTGATTTAACAATATTCGTTACTACGAGGGAATAAGTGGAGGGGAAATAGTAGTGAAGTGACCTAAAGAAAGAGGAGGGCAAGTCTTTTTACACCAACCTCAAACACACGGTTGTTAATATTTTTGAATGGTCACACTCCAAGATTGCTGCATTACCTATTTAATTCTAAATTGTGTGCCTCCTTGGAAATTGGGGGTATTCAAATCTTTGTTTATGACCAAAGCTTTTGTGGTTTGATTTCTTTTTATTCCTTGTTTTCACCATTTTTGTTGGCAAATCTTTATATTTTATTCAGTTTTTATGGCAATGACTCATACAAGGAATGTTGTATGCTTACATTATTCATATACTAATATTTGTAAAATGGTTGATGTTTCACAGGAATATCGATGATGTGGATAAGACCATGGATGAGATCAATGAACAGACTGAAAACATGAAACAGATTCAAGAAGCCTTGTCTGCTCCCATTGGTGCAGCAGCAGACTTTGATGAGGTCAGTATTCCTTGATGCAGTTTCAAAATCTATTGGCCGTGAACATTGTTACTGGATTGCTTACTTTTCCTAAACCCTAAATCTAATCCGTTATACATATAATGCTTTTGGCTAAGGTTTGAGCATTTGTTTACTTTCCAGGATGAATTAGAGGCAGAGCTTGAGGAATTGGAAGGTGCTGAGCTGGAAGAACAGCTTCTTCAGCCTGCTACAACAGCACCAGCAGCTCCAGTGCAGGTGCCTGCTGGCAGACAACCAGCACGTCCTGTTCCTCAAAAGCGCACTGCAGAGGAAGATGAACTTGCTGCTTTACAGGCTGAGATGGCACTCTGAGCAGGTGTTACTTTTTTTCTCTCTTTTTGGATAACTTTTTGTATATATCTCTTCTTAGCTTCAATTAACAATGCAGTTAACAGCTTGTGAGCAAATGTGGCATACGTTAATTGCTGTGTTTATTAGCCTGACATATTGACCAATTTGTCAGTTTCATTTCTTTTTGACAAAATAATTGTCGAATCCATTGTTTCACAGTTGATATATGACCTTGATGCTGGTATGCTTTTTCAACTTTTTTCACTTAATTGATTTTTGGATATTGCAGATATTGTTTTCCAGATGGAGAGCCGTAGCTCGATGTTTGTCTTATTGTACTATGGAGTCGTACACATATCCTGTGTGCATTGAATGCTGAACAGACGATGTATATAAAGATTTCCTTAAACTAAGCTAAGTGCCTATTAAAATTTGTATTCTACCATTGGGAGTTTTCATCAAGTTTGCCATCCTTTTCTTTTTTCTTTTTGTTTTCACTTCTCTTTACGGCCTATCATTTTCTGTCTTCCCATCCCCCTGGGGGGGTTTGATAGCTAATCCATAATGTTACTATTTCACCACCTTGGTCGGTTGCCTGGCGTTATGTTTAGGACAAATATTTAGTGAAAAAAGTTGAATGTTGTTTTACTTATAGTGTCAATATCACTGAACTGCGGTTGTTCCAGAACTGACTTCTCTCGAGTCATCGTCATTGTATGAAATATATATGTATGGTGCAAAAATTGGGAATTAAACTGGAGAGTTTTGTCATCCTGTCGTTCTTTGGAATTCAGACTTTATGTATGCATGCTTTTGCCATGAATTGTATCATGATGTTGCGATCAGGCACGACGATGTAGATTTGTTTATCAGATCTATTAAATAGTCTTTGCAAATCACTTTGTTATCTTTGCACAAGCATATTCTCACTGCATTGCTTTGCCTGGTTAATGACAAGTCTTGCTGAAAATGGGGACTGGAAACTTGATGGATATTTGTGATTTGTACCTCAATAGCTTTCTCTGTGAAGATTAGGAGCAAAGCATGTCAGAAGTTCAAACAAATTCATCCAACATGTTCTCTATTATTAGGCACAACTTCCCTTTCAAACAGAATGCAATAATATAATCACAAAATTAGCTTCATCCATTGCTTCAAACGCAGCATGATCTAATATGACATGTTTAACCTATATTTCCGTAAGACTCAAATATAAATTCTCTTGAACGTATTTTTTCTAAAATGTAGAATCTTATTTATTTATTTTCATTTTTTTCAGGTCGAATTGCTGTAGATTTTAAAAATATAATTTTTATATAAAATTTTAACGGATCACATCAAACCGTATTGAATTTACATTTTTAATTAAATTTTCCTTTTTAATTAAATTTTCAGCGAGTCATGCATGGGTTAATTTATTTACGACCTAAATTTATGATGCGCCTACTCAAACTTGTATAATTTTATGTCGGATAATGTCAAACTGATGAATCGGATTAATTTTTACCGAATATGATAGAAGAGTCATTCTTTATGAAGTTGCATTATGCTTGTTTCGACAGTGGGACTAAAAGAAGGAAATAGATAAGAATTGAAATAAGAGGCGGACAGGTCGCATACAAATATTGGTCACCTCCAAAATATCATCTTCCCCTTCACTTCTTTCATTCACAAGTGTCCTTTGTGTAAATACATAATTTTAACGCACTGTGTTCACAATTTAGTTTTCTGTGAGATTCGCTGTGGTGTGCTCTTACGATCGAATTCCAGCAAAATCGCGTTTATAAGACAAAAGTTGTGTTTCTTATTCCGATTCCAAATTAGTTTTCGCTGCCCAACGTTTCGAATAAAAAAAATACTAACCGCACTCTCAAATGTAATAAATAATTCCACGACTAATCAACATCACCCCCACAAGTAATTCTCATATTATGTCTCCATCATCCCTACCTATCACTATTACGTCTGATCTCCCACACACCATTAGATAGTCCACTAATGTTGGATCCGACGGCTGAGAATTAAATCACAGTTATCATTAAAAGGGACCCTAACACATTTACAGATTCGTACTGGTGGAATGGAAAGCCATCCATGAATATCAACTCTAAACACCTTTCCTTTATGATCTTGCCTTGGCGTGTTCTATCGGCAATCAACACCCTTCCTTGCTAAATTTTAATATGAGGTTCTTAACAAGAGATTCAATAAAATCTCTTCTTCATTTAACTGAAAATGTACACATTACATAAAATTAAAATTGCTTTTACTGAATAAATTAAAGGCTCAGATTTATTTTTACAGAATCGAACGGCCGAAATTCAGTGTCTCGCTCATAGTAAAAGTCCCTCCCTTCCTTCCTCCTTCGTTCTTCTCAAATCAATCATACTATTTGCTTCACATTTTCTGCACTGCTTTTCCAAAAAAAATCCTCATTCACAAACATATAAGTAGTTTTTAAGATGTTCTCAGATATGTATTTGTGAAGAAGGCTTCTTTAATAGAACAATGAAATCGAAAATGGGGAAGTAATATAATGAATGTAATTATGCAAGGGATATGGAAAGCATTGTTGTACATTTCAGTGATGTGGTCTTCAATGGCAGCAGAGCAGAACGTCCCCACCTGAACTAACAATTGGGAGAAAGATGGGGTACGTATGAGATTTGAGCATAGCCTACATTGATTCACAACAATAGAGAGATCGAACAACATATTAAGTGTGCCGAATCAATTCCCACAGTCATATCGGTACCAAAAGGAGGCATATGGAGCTCTTAACTGTTGGTTTGCTGAAACTCGTAGGCTAACCCGACTCATTTACTAAAATTTTTTAACCTAAAAAATTATTCACCACAATCTTGGCAAAAACACTTTACCAGTAAACTAAAGTGTATCTTGTACAGTATATTATACTTCTGTCACTCCTAACATCCCCAAATGTAGACTATTTTCAAGTCCACCCCAAATCCCACTTCACTTGCACTACAAATCTGTCCATCAGTTTATCACATCCACTTCATTTTTAATTACTAAAATAAATAATAAAATGAGAAAATACTCTCTGAAGTAGAATGAAATATATGTACATTCCATAAGAGCATCACATTAGCTCCAAAATATTACAAAAATTAAGATCTTAGTCATAGTAGCCGCCCGCTACATCATAATATCAAGTATAATAAGCAATATTTACATACAATTATCCTTAATCTTTGGGCATTTTCCCCACTAATCTTCACAAAATCTATTCATAAAAAGAAAGGAAAAAACCCTCAACAAAATCAACCTAAAATAAATTAACCCAGATTTCATCTTCTTCATCATCACCAAATCACGCAAATTTATTCAGTCACTTCACTAACTCTGAAACCCAACCAACATCTGGAGCACATGACCCACCCAAATCACAATCTGAGTCAACTCGGCCCACTGAATTCTCTTTACTCAGCTTCTCAAACATTCTTACTCTCAAATCCCTCCCAGACTCCACCCTCTCCATCATAGGCTCCTCCTCGCAAACCTTGTCCCAGTATTCATACCCGCTCTGCTTTATCACACGGGTTGGAGTTGTAGGCAAGCTAGAAACCCCAGGACGCAGAATAGACCCACTTCTAGGAGAAAGATAACCCGACCCTGGACTGTTCATATAAGAAGGTGGTAAAGACTTCATTTTTTGCAGCTGCATGTTGCGGAAAGAAGCTACCAACTCCCCAACCGACCGGCTAAACATTGGAGACATTGGGGGAGATTCGGGAGGAGACACCGAAGCAGGGGAGGATAGAAAAGGAAGCGTTTTATGCTCAAAGTTATCATTAACAACGCGAAGCTGCTCGGGAGTATGAGCGAAAAAGCAAACTCTTCGTCGACAGTTGGTGCCATCTTTACAAGGCTGAGTGCGGTACCTAGAGGGGTGCAGCCAGCACTCAAAAACCCCATGCGCGTACTCGCACGCGTCGCCCTTCTTACAGTTCCCTTTCCGAAACTCCGGACAGGCGGTGCCAGAGTAAAGAAATTTCCTAGGATCCCTTCGCCTAGCCTTCTCGCCAGGGTGCGCGAAAGGACACTCTGTCCAGTCATGAGACCTCCCTCTCGTACACCGCCTTATTTTGAATTCGTACATCCGAAATTGATCGCACGAATAAGCGTCGAGAACCGAGTCAGAGTCCAAGTCAAGGTCCAGGTCCGACTCGAACTCGTATTCATTTGATGGGAGATCACGCTGTAAAGCTCTTAACGCTTCTTGAAAAAAGTATGGGCTCGAAGATACATTTGTAGGTGATGATGGGCACATATTGTTTTCAGCGGTTTCTTCGTAAAATGAGTTCCACGGTGGCGCGTGGACGTTAAGACGACGGGGTTCACCAAGCATCATTTTGTATCTTTCAAGTGAGGATTTTGGTTTGGGATAAACCGGCAGGATGGTTTGGTTTGTATATAAACAGGTTGGAATTAACTGTGGTTGGGTTTATGAACTGTGGTTGGGTTAATTCCTAGGAGAGGGGTTTCCACTGCGGTTAAAATATTGGGTTTTGGTGGGAGTTACAGGGATGTGTCGGGGGAGTGGAATGAAGGCGTTACAAGTGGATTAGTTAAGGCATTTTGGGGAACGTGGCACGTAGAGGAACGGGAGATATGTGACGGGCATGTGTGGGGAACTTGGGTTTGGGAATTTTTATTGGATCTATGCCCCTCCTGTTTAAGTGGGTGAGGGAAAGATAAAGATGAAAAATTGAATTATTATAAATGTTTTTGAGTTTTTTTGGCAATAAGTTTTGAGCTTATCAGTATTATTGCTGGAAAGATTTTTAAATTATGTGAAAAATTAAAATTAATTTAATAAAATTACATATCATTATAAAATATCATAAAAAAATAATATTGGTAAATAAAATTTATATTTTAAGATATAATAAAATATATTTTATTATATTATATTCAAATTGCAGCAAAACTTTTATTTCGATTAGGTTTAAATACTCCAATTTTACTTGCTTTAAGAGATGCAAGAATTCTAGATTTTCAAAATTCTTTACTTACTTTATTAGAGTCAAATCTAGCAAATGGTCTCGTTTTTGCAAATTGTTGTCTTAATTTTACTATAGCATTAAATGATCCAAATATTTTGAAAACTTTAACTTTGGATATTCAATTAAAGAATTTAAATATTCTGCTAAATACTAGGTCAGTAGCAATTTTATATAGAGTCTATTATAGGTTAATGCATACCACGATTAATCCTAGAGCATTGAGAACGTTTGATAGAGATGAAACAATTTTATTACAAGTTAATTCCCAAAACACTAGTTCATTTACACCTAAGAGGTTAAAGTGAAATGAAATAACTCAAGGTAATAATTGGGAATTAAAACAAATAATGTCATCTAAACCAATTGAGTCTAATTCACAATTAAGTAGTATTAGACAAGAGTCGGATGGGTCAGTTAATATTAGATTCATTCCTAGATCATTATCTCTAAGGTCTTTTTCTGAAAAAAGTTTTTAAACAGTTAGGCCATCTTTTCATGAAGCTAGTTCGTCTAGATTAAAAGAAGTTGATTTTTCAAAAAATATTCCAAAACCAATTTATGTTAATGAATTAGGGTCTCAAAGTCTAAGTCCAACCTATAGTCAGATGAGAGTCGAGTCTGAAATAGGAGAACCTTCATATTCACATTTAATGGTTATCACTAGTTCATTTACACCTAATAAAAAATATTTACAAAATGAAATGATGTCTAAAAAATGGGATTTTGAAAGAAAATTATTTTTTTCTGACATCTATACACCAGGAGTAAGACAAAAAAATAAAAGAGTTATATTATAGAGATTTGGAATTTTTAAAAGAAAATATGCCATTTTTTGTCTGGTATCGAGATTATTTTAAAAGTGAAAATTTAAATATGGTTAATAGTTGGACTATAGTTAATAAAGATAAATCAACATTTAATATAGAGAGTGAAGTTCCGCCATTAAA
>CANYCX011317273.1:0-11609 GCA_948193385.1 Breynia disticha f. nivosa
AATTACGGGCTACCAGAGGGAAGTGGTGAGAGAACGGCGATTTATACCGTCTCCCTTGCCATTACCTTTGCACTGGCCTAAGAAAGAATAAAACGGAAAGTGTTGGATTGCTGTTATGTTGTGTGAAATAAATTACCTAAACTATAGTGAAATTGGAGGAGACTTAGGTCGGGCAGACCAAGGTTTCCCCTACGCATGTAGCTCAATAGCCATTTAGGGTCGCTTACTGAGTATTCATAAATACTCACCTTTCTATTCTGCTGTTAAATATGTGCAGATTTTTAGTAGCGGTGCGAGACTCTTTTGGGCGGGGCACAGACGTGTGATGCGATCGGCAGGTTGGCTCCGGCGAATGTTTTGATCAACATATTTTGAGATTTTATGTAGTCTCATATACTTTAGGCGTTGATGGCATCAGCATTGTTTTAAACCACATATCATCGCTTCCGCATTTTTGTAATCATTTTTGTAACGGGGAGTTTAATTTAAATGCATGTGTGCCACGTGGATATATATATATATATATTTAAAATTTCTTCCCTTGTATCTATCCCTTGCATTGTGATGAGTTGGAATCTTACAAAGAAAAAAAAATTTAGTGCCAAAAATCTTTTTTTTTTTCGAAAAGTGAAAGGTTTAAAAATTAGCGTCACATCATCACATTGCATAAATAGTGTGACTAATACGTTTTTTTAACATGCTAAGAGCATTTCCAACAAATTTCTTATATTAACTCCTCTTTCTAATCAATCCAAAAAAATTATTTTTCCTATAAATTCCTTATTTTACATTCCTTAACTAATTCCTACATTCACTAGTAATATTTATAGAGTCATAAAATAATTCTTAAATTTTGTTTAGAATAAAAAAATAATATAATTTAAATTATTAAGAGTTTAAATTAAAAAATAATAAAAAAATTGATAAAATAAATAGTAGATTAAAAAACTCTTAAGAATGCTCTAATCGTACAATTAAATCATGGCCCTCAAAGCTTGATCCTCCATTGCCACTCTAACACATATTGGATGACCGCACCTTCTATTCCACTCTAACACTTATTGCATGGTCCCACCTTCTTTTTCAATCCCACACAGCCATCATCGTTTTAACACCAATTACATGGCCCCACCTTCTATTCTATTTCACGTTACCACCACCGTGTTCTTCCCTTAATGCGCGTGGAATACGATTCACTGGGGTGGACCTTTGATCGATTCGGTTTGGACCGAACCAAAATAATATTGAACCAAAGTTTTTATGCAAATCTAACAAATTGAACCGAATTTTAGTTTGATCTTTAACCGAACCAAAGTGGTCGATTTTTTCAGTCCGTTCAATTTGTTCGGTTTAACCGAAATAATTTCTTTTTATTTATTTTTTAAATTTTTTTACTTATTTTTTAAAGTATTTAGATCCCTATTTTTAATTAATTACAACTTACCTATGTTATTTCAAGTTTAAATTAATATTGAACTAACTCCTCGTCCGTGAGTTTAGCGGTTAAAGCGTCTTACCCCTTTCTTTGTGATCGCGAGTTCGATCCTCCGTAGCGGCGCTAGGGAGACATACAGGTTCTAACCTGCCGGTTTTCCGGGACTAACTCAATGACGTGTTTCCTTACCCTTGGTTTGTAGGTTAGCCCGACCTCTTTCCTAAAATTTTTGTAACAAAAAAAAATTAATATTGAACTAAAATTTAAATAGAAATTCTAATTAATAATTTAAACAAATAAATTAACATATTTAAAATATATATACTTTTTTATTTTTTAAAAAAATTTGTTTTATTCGGTTTGTTCGGTTTTCAAAAATCAAAACCGAAATCAAACCGAATAAACCAAACAAACCGAATAATAAAACTGAATAAACCAAATAAACCGAACAAACCGAACCGAAAAGCCAAATTCACTTCTGTTCGGTTCATCGTTCGGTTATACCCACCCCTAATTCACTGTTTTCTGCTATATTAAAGAACTCGATAAAATATTTGTACTCCGCTTATATAAAGGGCAAAAATTACTAAAAACACACCTGTTTGAGAATTATCTTCAAATTAAACACCACATCATATACTTTTTTTCACTTTAATATTACATAAATTATGTGTTGTTTACATTTTAAGTTTTTTTTTGTTGTATTAATTTTTTTTACATATTTACTATATATAAACTATTTAATTACTTTTAAAATACGTTTAAAATCTTTACACCTTTTAACCAAAGTAATTTTTACCTTGTTGTTTTGTAAGATTAAAGTACAAGATGTATAGTGAAAATTGTTTGTGTAATTTTTTTTATTTTTTATAAAAAAAATTAAAGTGAGTATATATATAATTTGTGCAATGTAAATCTCCTGCAACCATCCCTTTAGGTTTATCCATGTTCGTTTACAAAATGAAAAATATACAAATAATCATCAACTATCTAAAAAGATGAAACTCGCTATAACAGCTCTGTGCAGCAGCAGTAGTAAAAGAGCTGAGAGAGTGGTAAAATTATCGCAAAATTCAGCCAATGATTGCCAGTAAGCTTTGCCTTACAGCAGGAATTGAGCAGACTAAAGAACCAAAGATACCAGTAAGTGCATAAGCTATGGCGCAGAACGGAAGCGCCTCTGGTTCCTTTGCTGACAATGCTGCTGTTCCCAGTCCATGCGCACTGTTCACGTTTTGAATCCATTTTATCAGTTTCCTTAGTTAGCAAATTTTGGTTAAATCAAGCTGAACAAGAGGTACAAGTAAACTTGTACTAAAGCTGAGAAAACATAAACGCATATTCAGCTTTTGTGAGTTACCTGGAAGCAGTGGCAATTCCACGAGCAATGGGATCGCGAAACCGTAGCTTATCAAGTGTTGTTTGCACAAAATTGGCTCCAATTAGACCTGTTACTACAACTACAGCTGCAGTAAGCGACGAATTCGCACCTGCAACACACACCCTCCAAGTCAGTTTTAAGGAGACAAGTTACTTGGTACAATTAATGTTGCAATCCAAAAGTACCTTCAAAGAATGTAACAATGCTGAGTGCAAGTGCCACAGTTATACATCTGGGAAGAATAGAAATTGTCAATGATGGTTCTAAGCCAGCCAAACGTCCTGCTAGAGCGGTTGAGTATAACGAGAACAGCGTAGCAACTATGACAGATGTGAATATCTCAGCAGCATGTCTCTTCACAAGCTGCAGGAGCATATATAGATGATGAGTTTCCATTATAAAACACGAGTATCTCACTCGATAATCTGCCTTTTATCCAGCCTGGGCAACAATATATTAGAGAAACTGCTTGATTGCCGGAAGTACACATTAAGAACACGCCATACAAAGAATTTATCAATACTAAGTTGCGTCTGCTAGGATTTATATTCCTTTTCTGTAATTAATGACTGAATAATCCACAAAATAACTAGAGATATCTGTTAGAAGTGACCTTTCTCTGTTTGAACATTGAGAAGGCGAAGGAAAGAATAACTGATCCCAGAAATCCCATTAGCACATCCCCAGCTCCAGGGTTGGATGGAACTTTTGTCAAATAATACCCTGCTTGCATAATGACAAAGTTTTCCGAATCTATTAGGAAAAGAAAACGTATAACTTGGAGCACAAACAAGTATGCTAACAATCAAATTAAACATACCTAGAACTGGATCAAGTCCACTTCTCGAAAAATAGCCAAAAGCATATGCAGCTAAATCTGCAGAAAGTGTACAACAGATAATTGGATGGAAAACCTTCTTCACAACAGATGGCAACCTGAAAAAAGGAACAGAGAACAGGAAAATATTTCTGACTAGCAATTGGTTTGACATGAAGTTATCATATTCTGTCATTTTATAAGTTCATAGAAAAATTTTAATGAGTTAATTGGGTATTACCCTGTGCCGACAATATAGCCTAACACGGTAGATGCCAGCAGGAAGGGGAGGCATGTTCGAGCATTTGTCCCTAATGAATTAGGGTAAAATAAGGCTGCAACAAATGAAGCAAGAAAGAATCCAGTCCATGCCAATATTTCCAGGGAAGAAAAGGGAGTAGGCTTTGACATTGGCTCAGCTTCCATCATTTCTGTCTTCGCTATTTTCCTCACTGCAATTGCAGTAAACCCTGCAACACAAAGCGAGGCCAACCAGCCTCCAGCTGCAATTCACACATAAAAATGGTTAATGTGAAAGTTCAATAACTGTTCTCTCTCACTCGTACACACTAAGAACTGAACTTAACTGCCACCATAGCCCTGCTAGACTAGAGTATCTTAACTAAGAAAATCATTTCATCTTTTCGAAAATGCAACCAAATTTATTGTTAGTAGATTCCAAGACTAATATTTGGTAGCTGCTATTGGGTTATGTCATTACCAACGATGTAGCAAATTTTGATGCCTGCAGCAGGAGGGATACTTCTAACAGAAATTGGCAAAACAACCAAGGAAGGAACGTAGAACAGCGGAAGCCAACGTTGAATAAACAATAGTGCTGGTTCAAAGAAATTCATTACACTGGTTGCTGCAGCCGGAACAGTTGAATCAAGCACCATTAAAATTGTAAATATGCAGAACATTCCAAAGAGAGCACTCGGGAACTTGATGGCGGCAGCCAAAAATGCCTTCTTCAATAACTTGTCAATCGCGAGAATTATCCCAAGTGATACCAATAGATGCGCAACTCCAACCACCTAACATTACCATTCACAGTTACACGGACTAAAATGAATCCCAGAACAAATGATTTAATTGAAACCATTAGTATTTCACCACTACAGCACAATATGAGTTTCAGCCTCAAAATGCTAGTTGGAAAATGTAAACGCAAGTTGTGTAGTAGTCAGATTTTAGACAATAAGCCAAACCATACAGCATTTTCAACTAATTGGTAAGTCACAATTTTCATAGTTCAAATTCTGTTAATTCAACATTATATTTTTAAAGCAAGTCTGGACGTGAGTTAATATAATAATAACATTAACATTCCATACATACGTTTTGAGTGACAGAAGTGCCTTCAGAGCCCAAAGATTTGGTCAAAATTCTTCGAGTGGAACAAGTTTGGTGATGATCCATTTGCAAGAACCTCGAATTAGGCACATAAACTCTAATGGGTACTAAAGATTTTTTGTAATGAGATTGGGTATGGTCATTTTGAAGTCCATTAAAAACACCAACCATCGATTTCTTACAAGTTTTAACAATGGTTCGAGCTTTGGTACAGGAACGATCGGTGGAAAAAAGAGATAAATTATAGTGATGAGTGAGTAATGGAGTTGCCATAGAAATAATGAGGTAATTATTGTGAAAAGGAGAAGAAAAGGAAGTGGGACAGAAAGCATTATGGAAATTGTATTTGAGGTCTGTATCAAAGCAGACACACAATTGAATTCTGATTGGGGTGGAAAAGAGTTTGTATGGACATAAAAGAACGTTAAAGATAGAGTCGTATTTAATTTTCCTTTTTTTTTAATTTTATTCGGCTTATAACGGAGTGATGGAATTTAGCCCGGAATTATTAATGGATGCATATGAGCTTATTGGGTATGGTAAACAAAATTATGGGAAAAAAAGGCACATATAACACTTTAAAGTTAAAAGTTTTTTTTTTCATACCATCCAAATGTTTTTCTTAAATACTATTAAAATAATATTTGTCTTAAAAATATCACACTATATCAATCACATTTTTATCAAGCAAGTAATCTTTTCATTGTCATCGCCACCACCACCATCATCTCAACCCTAATCTCCCTCTTCTCTTTGTTTTTTGGTTAAGCCTCTTCCTCTTCTCTACCTTCTTTAGATTCTTCTTCGGTTTTGATTTGTAGGTATTGGATTTTGTTAGTGTGAATGCAAATGAATAAATGCATTGAATAGTTCAAAATTTCAGTCTTATGCATAAATACCGAATCATCATAGAAATTATAGCTTTGCTACTATGCGATCAAAATAAAATTTCATGCATATTCATTCTTACATTCTTACCAAACTTTGTTTACTATATACTATTCAAACTTAAGTGAAAAAGATGTTTTAAATTATCACAGCGACGTAAGTTTACTAAGAACATGTTTTCTTCGTGGCTTTGAAAAGTAGCGATATTGTTTTCTTGTTTCATGTGGGGTAATCATTGCTTTAATTAAATATTTTTCATTAATTATTTCCTTTTTTTATGATAGTTAACTATTGCTAATTTCTTATTTCTTATTCACTAAAAAAATTAATGTGCGTGAATAATGTGTGGATAAGTTGTTCATAAAGTGTGAATAGGTTAGCGGCTAGGGTTTTCAATGACACATTAGGTATGTACGGTTTGTATGTGTGGATACTTTGTGGATATGTTGTGGATATTTATTATATGTGTGGGTGCTTTGTGGATATCTTGTGGATATTTATAAAAAATCAATGTCCACCACATGTCCACACATTGATCAATATGTGGATGCTTTGTGGATATGTTATAGACAATTATAAAAAAAATTAATATCCATAATGTATCCACAATATATCCACAAATTGATTAATGTGTGGATGTTTTGTGGATATGTCGTGGATTGTAGTATTTGTGAAATCAGTTTGAAAAGGTCGCATATGGTGGTATATGTTTCAAAAAGTGGTATTTATGGAAAAGTCAAACTTTAAGATGAGATGTAGTGACCTTCTCCCAAAATCATGGTAGTTTAGATTTACCATATCAAGGATTTATTTTGCTTCATCTCATTATGGTTTTCTCAAACACACAAAATCATCCCTTCCGTTTAGTGTTGTTAAGAGAAACTGTAATCTTTATTTTTTACTAAAATATACTTTTTATTGAATCTCAGATAAAATCATGCTAACGATACACTCTGGAGGGGAATGACCTCATATAAAGCGACCTGACATATTTTCCGTTGCTCTTGCCACTACATGAGCAACTGAGTTGGCAGATCTCCATACATACTTGATAATAACGTTGACCAAGTTTTTTGCAATCTTTTGGCGGTCTTGTATGACCAAACCCAAATTTGAATGGAAAACATCTCCCTTATTTATTGTTGTCACTACATTTAGGCAGTCTGACTCAATGATGAAACGCTCATTCCGTCGATCTCGTATATAGACTAAGACCTCTCACACCGCCATAGTCTCTAGCACTTCTGGGCACCAATTTCCTTTGTGAACCTCAACAAAACTCGCCACACACACCCCCTCTCATTTCTACATACAACACTTATGGACCCCTTATCATGAAAGATTGCCACATCCATATTAAACTTCTTCCACTCCCTCATCGGTTTCTCCCATTGATGAGGCCTCACTTGCACTTGTGGATCTCGACTCCTTTATACAGTTTCCAATCCATTCGCCAAACTCCATCCCTTCAGAAAGTTGAGGCCTCTCTTTTTCACCTCATCAATCTCCGCCCTTCACTCTTCCCACATATGCTGGTTTCTATTAAACCAAATTGCCCAGGCTATGGCCACTGCTTCCGTAAGAGAGCCCCCTGATCTGATTTTGGACACTGCCATACACCATTCTTGAAGAGACCCACACCTCCTCAACCCTTCATGTATTCCCATGCCTTCCTCCCCCCGAAACCCACCCCATATGACATCTGCAATCAAACATCTTACCAGCGCATGCATGACATCTTCCTCTCTTAGCCCACAAACTGTACATATTAGCATCTCCATCGGCACCTTCCTTGAGTGTAAGTTCATCTGAGTAGGTGGGCTATCCGAAAGTCTGCGCCACAAGACTATTTACATCTTAGGTGGAATTTTGTGATCCCAAACCAGCTGCCGCACATTATCGCTTGGTCCATACACGTGCCTCTGCTCCAATTTTTGAATATACGCATATCCCTTCTTGACTGAATACTCCCCTCAACGATCCTCTCTCCACACATATCGATCAGAAGTTTTGTGCATACTTAAAAGGATAACTTTAATCACACTTTCCTACTGTACTGAACATAAAGCTTGAATGCTTTGTAAATTCCATTTACCATCATAGATCAACTTCGAAACCATACGTGCTTCCTCTTGCACAAGAATTGGTACTGTCAAAACTAAATATTTGTTTTCCACATGATCACGCGTCCTTCCATATTCTCACACTCCTACCATCCCCAATCCTCCAACATCCTCCTTCTCATAAGATTCTTTATGCTGAGAGCAGTGATCTTCAGACATAGCTCGGGTTATGTCCAAGCTACGCCTCTAAAAATATAGAGTCTGGAAAATATTGGGCTTTTAGCACCCTTGTTATGAGGCAATCTTTCTCGGTAAGTAATCTCCATCCCTGTCGTCTTAGTATGGCAACATTAAAATCTTAAACCTTCATAAACGCAAGCCACCTATGTATTTGTTGCCACAAGTTCTCCCCCATGATTTCCACCTCATTCCTCCAACGTCCCTAGAAATCGCCCATAAGTAGAAGTTCATACGCTTCTCCAACTCAGTACAAATCTCATTCAGCAGGAGAAAAATGATCATAATATAGTTAGGTACTGCTTGAGCTACAGTTTTTATCAATAAAATTTTCGTCACCTTTGAAAGGGGTCTCGACTTCCAACATTGAATTTTCTTTTCCACCTTCTCGATTACATATTAAAAGACTTTGCTTTTCTTTCTCCCCACCTCTGATGGCATTCCCAAATATTTCGTACATTCTGCCTCCTCAGGAATATTAAAAATGTCGCAGAGCTCTAACCTCAACAATTGATTGGTATTTTTGCTAAATGCCAATGAAGAATTTTGCATGCCTGCTGGTATCTACGAAGAACCTCCTGAATCTCCAAGCCCTCTATCCACGTGGCCTTAAAAAAAGATACGAGTCATCAGCAGAAAACAAATGGGAAATTGGTGGTGCTTTCCTTACAATCCGACATCCGTGAATGAGACCCCTCCTTTCCCTATTTAGTAGCATCTGGCTCAAAGATTTTGAACAAAGGATAAATAGATAAGGTAAAAGAGGATCTCCTTGGCGGAGACCTCTCTAGTATTATTGGTCTCAGCAGGCTTCCATTGCAAAGAACTTTGAATATCACTATTGATACACACATCATAATTAGTTAGATCCATCTCTCTACAAATCCCAACGCCCTAAGCATATCCTCAAGAAAGCCCCACTCAACCTGATCGTATGCTTTTGACATATCAATCTTTAGCGCGGCTACCCCCTCTTGACCTGTCTGCCTTTTGCGCATAAAGTGTGATAGCTCGTATGCCACCATAATATTATCTGTTATAAGTCTTCCTGGTACAAAAGCACTCTGATTTTTTAAGACTACTTCTGGCAATATCAACTTCAACCTGTTGGCAATAGCTTTTGACATTATTTTATATACCACATTTGTGAACCCCATTTTTGCAAAGTTCATTTTTCATTAAATCTCGATTTTCGCACCCATTTTTTTCTTTTTAAATAGCAACACCATTCAAATCAAGAGAATACATATATATATATATATATATATATATATATATATATATATATATATATATATATATAAGAAGAGTGGCATACATTCATTCCCTTTAAACTGACCAAATACAAGCAAAGTGTAACGTATGCGGAAGCAATGGTTTTTGGTTTAAAACAATGCAAATGACAATGCCTATACTATTAGGTGTATGTCTGTGCAAAAACACAAAAGTATGAGTTTTTCCAAAATTCTATTGGAGCCGACCTCGATGCGAATATTACACGTCCTAGCTCTGCCAAAAGAATGTCCCAGCATCGGCTACTGTCGCTCTGCCCACATATACACAGCAAAACAAGGGTGAGTATAAAGACTACTCAGTAAGCGAATCCCTAAACCTGTTATGCTGAATGCGCAGGGGAACCTTCGGCCTTCGCCGCCTAACCTCCACACAAATACAATTTGTTAAGTCTAAAAATCGATAAACAAAACATACTAGCCCAAAAACCTCTTAACTATTCCATTTAAGAAATCAGAATAGGGGGAACGACGAAGGAAAACATGCCAAGGATGGATGAATTCAATTATGTGCATGCTAATGCAATATATGATATGTTTGTGCTCCGGAGCCTTATTGTAGGATAGAATTCTCACTCTTCCTCATTTGTGAACCTAAGTCCCATTATTTTCATTTGTAAGAGGGACTTTACTCGCCTCTTCATTTGTAAGAGGGATTTTACTCGCCTCTTCTTTAGTGAGTCCAAGACTCCATCTCTTTCTTTTGAAAGAGAGTAATTACTCCCTTCCACAATTATAGGTACGAAACCCCCTTATGATGTCTCTAAGTGTGAACACACACGATGCTTATGCCAAGTCATCAATGACATGTACTATATGAAAATTCAAGCATTTCATGTTCACATCTCCAATTGGTCAAGGCTCATTTAACATGTAACGAAATATTGCAATTCAAACATCCATATTTATTTTCCACCATACAAGTCATAATCACCCAATTCAATATAAAACCCATCATATTACCTCATCTCCTTTCTTAAGACATATAACCAAACCACACATAACCAAGCAGTACATACATATCACATCAACCATTCAATTTTATACAATTCTAATAAACACAAATTTCAAGCAAAGCTAAGCTTTTTTAAGAAAACAATCAAACAACATATGAACAAACAAGACATTCCCAAACATAATATCATCAAAACAAGGTTAGCACTACGAACTGTAAGTTTCAAACACACTTACCTCGGGCTCTAAGATCAAATTCCTTGCTCGATCCTTGGTTCAAATTCCGAATCTCGATACCTACACGCATTACATCTCACATTAACCTCATTTATCACCCTACATACCACATTTTCCATTTACTATCTTAATTACTCAAAATTCCCAAAATCTCCCACAAACCCTAATTATCAAATCTCCCTAAATCTTTTGGTTTTTTTGTTAAATGGTTATAGGTTCATCAATTACCATAAAAACCAAACAAAACCTTATTAAATGTACTTGATTTCACTCACATTTCAGCTTAAAAGAAGATTCATCTTACCTTTTCTTTCTTCCAAACCCTACTATAAAGGAGGAACCGGTTGGGAGGATAAATTTGTTGAATTTTAAGTGTTTCTTAATAGTTTTGAGGTTGGAGAGAGTTTGTGAGAAGTATTTTCATGTTTGGTATTGAGAGAAAAGAGATGGGGAGGTTTGCGTCTCGACTATAATGTTTCTCTCTCTTCTAAAATTACAATGCGGGTTTTAATTTGACCCTCTAGGAGGCCAAACGACCATGGGAAACGGCCTATGGCCATTCCCTGTGGCCGTTCACATTGTCTGGAAACCGAATGGCCACAGGAACAGCTTGCTTGGTCGTTCCCTCGGCCGTTCCTTTGGCCGTTCATGGCAAAACTTTCAGCTTTTTTCTGCCAAACTTTGGTAATATTCTTGTAGATTTTTTGGGGCATTACATAAAAGGCATAACAGTGAACTCAAAATGCCTGTAACGAGTTCTAAATGTTGTCTTCGCAATCGAGTCCTGCTCAACTCTCAGCTATCAATATCCTGACCTCAAGGCAATCTTGGAGAACATTGTAGCTCCTCACAGCTGATCTATCAAATCATTTATCTGCGACAACAGATACTTGTTCTTAACAGTCACCTTGTTCAACTGATGATAGTCTATACACAACTGCATACTATT
>CANYCX011317279.1:0-11643 GCA_948193385.1 Breynia disticha f. nivosa
TCTAAATTATTTTACAACTTGAGCTTATCAAATGAACTTGGAATTGGAATAGTAAATATTTAAAGCATTTGAATTTAATTTAATATTAAATTATATTTAGTTGTTATTAAGTTGTGACTTTTTTTAATGAGTAATTTCATGTAATGAACACAATAACGTGCCTATATTTTTCTTTAAAAATTAATACATTTTTGTATTCAGTAAAATAATATTGTTTTAATATGTCACACTCAAATAAAATTTTATTTTTCTAGAGAGAAAAATCTCCAACTTTCGTACTGATCTGGATCTGTTTGTATTGAAATAAAATTTTCGAATCTATGAATTATTTTGTGCCAAAAATTGGGGCGAGACGAATGGAATTACATTTTCACCAAACAAATTAGATCTTTAAAAATGAAAATCCATGAAATTTGGGATGTGTCTTCTTTATTTCTTCTTTTCTTCCATTGATACTTTCGTTAACATGGTATCGAAGCCCCTCTAATAACCTTATTTTATCTATCATCTTTCTTATTGTCAACAATGGATATAGTAAGTTGGACTGATAATCCCCAATCAATCTATTTTGTTCATTAAGCATATAAATATAATTATGTGTCTGTTAGGGTGACACCTATTCTCACAAACTTGAACTACGTCTCTTGGAGTAGATCATTTCATCTAGCTCTTTCAATAAGGAATAAACTTTGGTTCATAGACGGCACCACCCGTTTTCTTCTACTTGTTCACCCCCTTAACATGGCATGTATGCGAAGCAATAACCTGATCATAGCATGGCTGCTGAAATCCATAGAACCTAATATTACATCTTAGGTGTTATTTAAAACAAAAATACCTAACACAGGTATACATTGTCAAGCAATATAAGATATGTAAGATTCCGCCCAAATATCAGATCCTATGATAATTTTAATCAATATAATATTCTAATTAGCTAACAAATTGAAAGGAAAAACATAAAGTAAAGTAAAACTAATTATACCCAATTGATAACAACGATCAAAAAACAAAAAAATAAACTAAACGATACACGATAAGAAGCTCAATTAAACAATAAAATTAAAAGCATAATTTTAAATAAATCAATGAGTAAAACCCAAATGACATTAATAGTGAAAGTTTCTACAATATCCATAATGCAAACCAACGATAACATAAATCAAAATATAAGATAAAATAAAATGTAAAAAATAATAATGACAATGTATCAACTATATAGAATAGTTGGATTTTTTAGAGAAATTGAATCTAGAGCAAGAAATTCAAAGGAAAGTACGTAAATCTAACTATTGTGACTAGGAATTAAAAAAAATCTATGAAAAATATGAAAGCATTTAACTAAAGTGTTTTCTATCTATTCTTGTAGATAGAAATGTAGTTTTCTTTCCAAAATCCCTAAGTCTCCCTTTTATATTTCCTGTCTTTTCTATGTGGAATGGAAAAAATTGTTCTTTAAAGTTTAAACTCTAATAGAAGGCATGTGTGTGTTTCAAGTAACATGGGTTGTGTTGATCTTTAAAAATAAACTACAGGTAGAGAGTGGACTTCATACATAACAGGTGGACATAATTCAAAATTATCTCCTCAACACATTCATGCTTCATTTCTACACAGGTTAAGTACCTAACTAGAATGTGTGTATGAAAGTGCACACTGACTATGTGAATGACCATAGGCCTTGTTTGACATTTTAGAGCACCCCATGGAATTTCATTAGCCGTATAAATTACCATGGGTCCGTGTTATACATCCTAGAAAACCTTATGAGATTTCCAAGGTGAATTCAAATGTTATGTTATTCTTAGTTCCAAACATTGTTGTAAATTATTTTGTATAATATGATGAGACATTTCTTCTATCTTTCTTTTATTTCTATGCATAATGATTTATAGATTCTTTGAATGTAAATCTCAAAGCTTAAGTTGACATTTGTAAGGCATATGTCTGCAGGACTTTTAAGTAAGAGATTTCAATTAGAACATCCCTTGTTGGTCATTATTGCGGGAATAATCAGTGAACTATATCTAACATGCTCTTTTTGACTTAGTAGGTTCGGTCCTACAATACATAAGGACATTGAGTGTTAGTTAGAAATAATGAATACATGTCTAGGACATGATATGTAGATTAGATATGCATAGTGATAACATTACATAGTATTGATTCATAAGTGGTTCTCGTATGCAAGTGTTATATTAGAGTTCTTAGACCTGAAATCTCTATGAAATTTTATATGGATTGCTGTGTATTTAAAATACACCTAATGTGCCTATAACAGGATGACAAGTATGGTTATCATTGGGTATGCACTGGTCGATGTTAGAGAGGGTGATAAAAGTGAAATGATTACCTCTATCTAGGAGAGAGAAGATATCACCGACCCTTTGATTAGCGAATTGAGAAGTGTATGGCTGTACCCAGATGAAATAATATGTTTCATTATTTAACTGAGAGTTTGGTGTCACCAGAATATCAAAGAAGGAATTGAATGCATATGGATGAGTTAGTCCTTACCTTATGTTAATTGTAATATTTAAGAGTAAGGGATTATATAAAACTGCATTACGTAAATGAATGTTATTGCTTCTTTATTTAATTTGGGTTGTTATAATAACTTGCGAGTGTGCATATACTTAGAAAGAATAATTCCTATTGCCAACACTAAATGGACCTATATGATCTCACACACAAAATTAAAATGGAAAATGGTATTTTTGATATTTTGACTTTGGTCAAATATTTGGGTCATCTAATGAAAAATTATCTGAGGATAATTTGGATTTTTGATTGAGCTATATGGTGTAACACCCCAAAATATGTAATTGAGAAATTTATGGAAAATTAGTCAAATAGTGCAAGGAGAACAAACTGGCAAATGGTTAGTGTAAATCGTTCTCACTCCAGAAAGAAACTTGAATTTTGTTCTGAATAGTTCTAAACGGTTAGGCATATGATTTGTGTAAACCATTCGAAAAACCGTTTCAATTGATGGGATTTTAAAATCAGAATCGTATCTGAAAATATTGGAGAGAGAAGAGACATAAACCTACCCTAGATCTCTCCAGCTTTCACCCTACTTCTCTCAAACCTCAAAAGACTTTCTTAAGCCTTTTCCCAACCAAAAATCTTCCTGCTCACTCTTAGTTTTCCTAGAATCAATCAAGGACAACTTCTCAGGGCAGATTCTTGAGCTAAGGCTACTCAGGGTGAAGTAAGTTTCTTATTTTTACTGAGATTAATGAGTTTATGGGGTGAGGTTAGTATGGTTATGTGGGTTTTGGGTGAGAATTTAAAAATATGTTGGTCAAGGCATGTCTTGATGATAGTGAGAGAGGATTAGAATGTGGATTGAGGGAAATGTGGGGTTTTTTGGTGGATTAAGTATAAGGTTGAGAATTTATGTGAAATGTGTGTTAATGTTGTGGAGTTAAGCTTTTAGCTGACTTTGCGAATCTCGAGGTAAGTGCATTGAATCCATACTTACCATTGTATGTCTTGCTTTTGTATGGTTAACTGTATTTGATTGAAAACAAACATGCTTAAAGGTTCGAGTTGAGTGTTGTTTAAATGTACTAGAATGACATGCTTGTGTTGATGGATGATTTTTTTTATTATGGTTTATGTTGGTTGTGCGTATTTTGGTTTAATGATTGACCTTGTTAGTGATTATATTTAATGTGGTGTTGCATTTGTCTTGTGATGGAAAGTGGGTAAACCGAGAACTTGTGTTGTGATGTTGATGTGGTAATAAGTTCATTATGAATGTGGAGTGGAACTTGTATGTGGTTTATGTGTGTATTGTGATATGATCACAAAAGTGTTGAGGTAACGTGACGACTATGAATTATTTAGCTCAATTGTGTTAATGTGTAATGTGTTGATGGAGGACTTGAAATGGATGCATTTCATCTGTACATGTCATGTGGACATTTAATGGACATTTTTGAATGTTCATAATGTGAGGATTAGCCAACTCGAGCGAAAGCTCTAAATCTAATGTAGGGATTAGCCAAATCAAGCGAAAGCTCTGTCTTATGTGTGCATTAGCCAATATACGAGAGTGGACTCTCTCATGCGTGTAAGAAAGACCCTAGGGCATGCATTTGTATGATTTGCACTTGCATTTGCATTCATGTGGATATTCATGTGATTGGTTATGATTATAGAATTGGAGTAAATGTGTTTGGAATGGAAGATATGTAGTGTGTTGATTATGTGAATATGAGTGTTATGGGAATTGTTTGAGAAATGTTGTAGATAACCCTTGAAAATAAAGATGGAGTGATGTGTGTATGACTTGGAATGAGGTGCATATGATGTGGACGGTTTATGTGAAGTGTATGTGTTGAATGCTATGTTTTTTCTGAAGTCCTCAGGTCACAACGAGCTAGGAAAGGGTTGGATAAACCTTTTCCAAAGTCATTCCACTTACAAAGAAATCTGTAAAGGATAGAACTGTTTCCAAAAGGGGTTATAAGAATTGTTTTGAAAATTGTTCCACTTCTAGAGAAATTTAGGAAGGATGAAACGTAATAGGGAACAGTTAAGCAAACTGTTTCCCAAAGCGTTTCACTTTCAGAAGATTTTGTGAAGAGAAAAACAGGTTAAGGAATGGTTTATGCAAACTGTTTTCGAAACCATTTCAATTCTAGAAAGGTTTAGGAAGGACTGAATGGATTGGAGAACGGTTTAACTAACCCATTCTCCAGGTCGTTCCAATGCAACTGCCAGCTTAAAAATGTGTATGTTTTAGGGGAAGAAGAAATTAATAATCGATCTAGTATGATATAGTTTGGCATAAACTAGGATTGATGGCCCTTACCTGTGGATAATGAACTAATGACTATTGAATTAGATAACATAGGATGAATTCCTTATCTTATATGTTTAAATCACCTAACACACTTTACCAATGAGTACTTAAGCACTAACTACTTTGGTAAGTGTGTTGTAGGTGTACTTAGTGGGTATTTATTTTCTCACGTGCATGTGCATTTTGTGATGATTGTGCAGAGCAATAGTAGAGGCAGTCGGGACTTGCGCTTGGGTGGGCTCGAAGGGTGATACAAATGCTGTGTTTAGGTGGGCTCCTAGTTCACATTTTGAGGGATTTGTTTTCCTACCCACTTTTGTATATATATACGAATTTGTGTATAGAAAATGATTTACATACTTTTATTTGTAAATCTAATTTCCATTGCTTCTGCATGGTTTCTCACGGTTACAGTATTTTGTATACAACTAAACTGGGTCAATATTTCTAAATGAAATGCATTTACATGTTTCCTTCCTTTTTCTACTTGCTAGTTTATAAGAAAAGCTTGCCAAAGTCAATAATTATTCGGAAATGAACTTTGCAAATTTGAGCGTCACATTTAGTGGTGTGGGGATTAGAATTCCCTGCAGACTGTGTCAAAAACCCTTTTCTTGCATCATATTTTCTTGCCTAGGGATGGAACCTTTAGATAATTTATCACACCAGACCGCAGAGTCATAGGAATCTGTGCAGGGGCAAGAGTCAGCCTGCGGACATGGAGCTCATCCAGCACTGGGTACCATTCCACCACTCGACCTTGTTTATGCCCAATTTTTGAGACTATGATGCAACAAGTGTGGGGCAAGCAGGGGGGTCGATAAGGGGATGGCATTGATAACAATTTTGGGGAAGTACCCAAGTAAGAGGCCAAACCGTTCGAGGGGACGACAGATCCTGCAGAGGCTGAGGATTGGCTCTACTACAATGAGCAAATCCTTAATTGGATGAGATGCTTACCTGAACAGAAGCTCAGATATGCTACCTCCTTACTAGAGAAAGGTGTGTGGGACTAGTGGGAAGCAGTCCCAAGGAGCAAGAATGACCCTCCAACACTAACCTTAGAGGATTTCAAGAGGGAGTTTGTCGAGAAATATACCCCTCCCATTTATAAAAATAGGAAGAAGACCGAGTTTTGAGAGCTCAAGCAGAAAGACCTTACAGTTGCACAGTATGAGGTCTAATTCACCCGACTCTCCAAATATGCGCTAGAAGATGTTGCGACATATGTATAGAGGAAGGACAGATTGGAAAAGGGGCTGCGTTCAATATCCGCAGTAGGATTGTAATGAAGCAGCCTACCTATCATACACTTTTAAAGACTGCTCTCCAATCTGAGGATTTATTGGCCGAGCAGGTCCGTAAGGAAAGAAATAGACAGAAGGTGTCTAATGGATCTAGTGCCACTGGTGGGAAGAAGAAGGCCGACTCCAGACCTCTGAAGAGAATAGTTGGAGGTGGTAGCCGATAGAGGGGTGGTTTTGAGAGCAGGGGAGCCACACTTTTAGACCTCCTACCTCAGCGCAGTAGAGGCCACACTGGTGGGGACACTCGCCAGTTGTATTTCTACTGCTACCAATTGGGCCACCAGGTGAGACACTGCTATCTGAGGATCAGTGATGAGGCGAGGACTGTGCCAAGACAAAGTAGTGTGGCAGACAACATGGGAGTTGTTATTACCGGTAGAGGTCGAAGTTGAGGTGGAAGAGCTGCTAGCACCTCCTCCAGAGGTGAAGGAGCCTCACATTCAGCAGCTTCAGCTCAGGCACGTGTCTATGCTATGACACGAGATGAGACAACAGCCAACCCTGATGTTGTTACTGGTATTATCACCATTTCTTCTCACAGTGCTTTGGTATTGATTGACCCTAGTTCTACGTGTTCTTTTGTCAGTGAGTCACTAATAGAGCATATTAGGGGTAGATAGCACCCTGGCTACTTAGTGGTGGTTTTGATACTAGTTGAGGGTACTGTATTGGTGATAGACGTGGTAAGAGATTACAGCTAGTGATTGGTGAGTCGACTTATGTTACAGATTTGATTATTTTGAGAATGATAGAGTTCAGTGTTATATTAGGTAAGGACTAATTGTCCAGAAATCGAGCAGTGGTAAATTCTTACGCGAAGGATGTGGTAGTGGAAGTTGATGGCGAGAGGAGACTGCTACTAGTGGGTGAGGGGAAGGTTATTCCTGCCTGCTTGCTTTCGGCAGCTATGACCGCAAAGTTAATAGGCGATGGATACGAGGCCTATTTGGCATGTGTGAACAATGTGAGTCAGGAAAAGTTAGGAGTTGGAGACGTGGAGATAGTGAGAGAGTATCTAGAGGTATTTTCAAATGATTTAACTAGATTACCACCTCCAAGGGAAGTTGGTTTCGAGATTGAGATAGTATCGGGAGTAGTGTCAATGTTGTTAGCTTTGTATAGAATGGCAGTAGTAGAGCTGCAAGAACTAAAGAGGCAGTTGTAGGAACTCCTCGAGAAGGGATTTGTCCGGCCGAGTGTGTCGCCATGGGGCACACCTGTGTTATTTGTTAAGAAGAAGGATTGGAGCATGCAGTTGTGTATGGACTACCGGCAGCTGAATAAGCTGACAATGAAGAACAAATATCCACTTATGAGGATTGATGACTTGATCGATCAGCTGAGAGGAGCGACAGTCTTCTTTAAGATCGACTTAAGATTATGTTACTGGTAGTTGCAAGTGCAGGAGAGCTCCATTCCTAAGACCGCGTTTAGGACTCGGTACGACCACTTTGAGTTCATATTGATGTCGTTTGGGTTGACTAACGCATCGGCAACATTTATAGCCTTAATGAACAAGATCATCCAACCATACTTGGATCGGTTTGTGGTTGTTTTTATAGATGACGTGTTGGTTTATTCCAAAGACAGATTGGAACACCAGAGGCATCTCTGGGAGGTGCTAGAAATATTAAAAGATAAACAGTTATATGTTAAGTTCGACAAGTGTGAATTCTGGACGAAGGAAGCAGTGTTCTTGGGGCATGTGATTTTAGCCGAGGGTGCGATGCCGAACCCAAATAAGATCAAAGCAGTTTAGGAGTGGGAGATTCCGAGGAATGCGACTGAAGTACGTAGTTTCTTGGGTTTGGCAGGGCACTATCTGGGATTTATAATGGATTTCTCTTAGTTAGTAAGACCGATGACTAACCTTCTAAAGAAGAACACCCTGTTCATTTGGAATGAACATTGTGAAGAGAGTTTTCAGGAGCTGAAGAAGCGGTTAGTGGAGGCTCCAGTGCTAGTATTGCCGACTGCTGGAGGCATATTTATGGTTTATAACGATGCTTCTAAAGCGGGGTTAGAAGGTGTACTTATGTAGAATGGAAGGGTAATCGCCTAAACTTCACGAAAACTGAGACAACACAAGGTGAATTATCCTACCCATGGTCTGGAATTAGCTACAATTATTCACGCCTTAAAGGTATGGAGGCACTACCTATATGGTGAAACTTTTTAGATCTTCATGGATTATAAGAGCCTCAAGTATATCACTACTCAACGAGAGCTGAACATGAGACAACAGAGATGGATTGACCTGTTGAAGGGTTACGACTGCACGATATGGTACCATCTGGGTAAAGCAAATGTGGTCACCGACGCATTGAGTCAAAAAGGAAGAGAGGATACAGAGTCAGTGACTTATAGGGTAGAGTCCCTATTTACTTTACAGGAGTTGAGAGTACAGTTGGGTATGATTGAGGGAGAGATGTTAGCTAACATATGAAGGAGATGATTGCAGAAAGACAGAAGGAGGATGAACACTTGATGAAGATTAAAAAGAAGGTGGAAAAAGGGAAATCGACTACACTGCACTGATTTAATGATGATGGGGTGTTGTATTATAGAGGACAACTATATGTCCCAGACATAGCAAAGATTAAGGAGAGGCTGATGGAGGAGGCTGATTCCTCACCATACTCAGTACATCCTGGTAATATCAAGATGTATTGAGATATGAGGGATATGTACTGGTGCGTTAACATGAAGCATGAATTTACAGAGTTTGTAGCTCGGTGCCAGCCTTGTCAGCAAATCAAAGTGGAACACCAAACTCCAACAGGGAAATTAAGACCGCTTGAGATTCCAAAATGGAAGTGGGAGAAGATTTTGATGTACTTCGTAGTGGAACTACCAAGGACATTCAGACAACATGACGTAGTTTGGCTGGTAATAGATCGACTTATGAAGTCTGTGCACTTCTAGCAATTTGATAGGAGGACACGTTCGATAAACTTGTGAGCTTGTATGTGTTAGAGATTATGAGGCTTCATGGAGTGCCTCTGTAGATTGTGTCAAACTACGATCTGAGGTTCACTTCGAGATTCTGAAGGAATCTATAGGATGTTATGGGTACTAGGTTACAGTTCAGCCCTACATTCAACCCTCAGATTGATGGTCAGTCTTAACGGACTATCCAAATAGTAAAAGATATGATGAGAGCTTATGTACTAGAGTTTGGGGGTAATTGGGATGACCATCTGCTATTGATTGAGTTCGCATACAACAATAGTTTCCACTCCAGTACCAGGATGGCACCGTATGAGGCTCTGTATGGAAGACAGTGTCAGAGTCCTGCTTACTAGGATGTAGAAGGAGATTAAGACAGATTGAAGGACCAAAGCTAGTTCAGTAGACTCTCGAGAAAATCAATGTGGTGAAGCGATCTATGCAGACGGCTCAGGATCGCTAGGAGAGTTATTTTGATCAGCACCACCGAGAGATAGAGTATGAGGTTGAAGATAGAGTGTTCCTCAAGGTTTTCCCATGGAGAGGCGTAATCAGGCTTGGGCGGAGAGGAAAGTTGAGTTCGAGGTATGTGGGTCCGTATGAGATTACAGAGCAAGTTGGACCACTTGCCTAGCGACTCTAATTACGAGCAAAGTTGTTCTGACTCCACAACGTATTCCATGTATCGATGTTGAAGAGGTACCATTTAGACCCTAGTAATGTGCTTCAGGTACCAAAGTTGGAGGTTGCCGAGGATTTGACTTACAAGGCGGAATCAATGGAGATATTAAATTGATAGATCCGACAGTTGAGGAATCTGTAGATTCTGATGGTAAACGTGAAGTGGAGTTTCCACTCGCGTAAGGAGGCTAGCTAAAATGTAGAGTATGACATGAGAGAGTGGTACCCACATCTCTTTCCAAAGACGTCAGAGGAATGACGAGACTGAGGTACGTTTTAAGTTCTATAATTGTTTAAAAGATGAGGTGTTTTGAGTTTAAAGTTGAATTGGTATGTGAGAAAGTTTAGCTTGATTCAAATTCTGGGGACGAAATTTTCTAAGGGGAGAGCTGTAATGCCATAAAAATGTAATCGAGAAATTTACACAAAATTAGTCAAATAGTGTAGGAGAACGGCCTAGGAAACGGTTAGTGTAAACTGTTCCCGAAACTATTCCCACTCCAGAAAGAAACTTGAATTTTGCGCTGAATAGTTCCAAACACTTAGGGAAATAGTTTGTGTAAACCGTTCAAAAAACTGTTTCGATCGGCGAGATTTTAAAATTAGAATCGTATCTAGAAAGATTGGAGAGGGAGGAAACATAAACCTACCCTAGATCTGTCCAGCCGTCACCCTACTTCTTAATAAAAAAATCTTCCTCCTCACTCTTAGTTTCTTTAGAATCAATCAAAGATAAGTTCTTAGAGAAGATTTTTAAGCTAAGGCTTCTCGATGTGAGGTGAGTTTCTTAGTTTTGCTGAGATTACTAAGTTTGTGGGGTGAGGTTAGTATGGGTTATGTGGGTTTTGGGTGGGAATGTAAGAATATGTTGGTTAAGGAATGCCTTGATGGTATTTAGAGAGGATTAGAATGTGGATTAATGTTGGGGGTTTTGGTGGATTAAGTATAAGGTTGAGAATTTACGTGAAATGTGTGTTAATGTTGTGTTTATGGTACAAAATAATGTAGGTAATGTTGTGCATCAGAGTTGAGCTTTTAGCCGACTTCGCAGATCTCGAGGTAAGTGCACTAAATCCACACTTACCATTGTATGTTTTGATTCTGTATGGTTAACTATATTGGATTGAAAATGAACATGTTTAAAGGTACAGGTAGAGTGTTGTTTAAATGGACTAGAATGGCGTGCTTGTGTTGATGGATGATTTATTATTATTGTTTATGCTGGTTGTGTGTATTTTGGGTTAATGATTGACCTTGTTGGTGATTATTGATAGTGCCAATTATACACGTTTATTCCATTTATATTATACCGTATTTTCATTATATTTTGATAGATAAAATGCATAAATGTTAGAGTTTTCTTATGTTTATGGTTTTTATCTAGGTGCACTCAAAAGATGAAGAATTCGCTATAATTCGGATGGAAAATGAAGCATATGAAGTAAGGCATTTTAGGAGCATAAATGAATAAGTCACTAGCTTGGTTGGAAGGACAATTCCTTGTCCAAAATACGTTTTATGATCAAATCGGCAAAATGGCAAGATTAATGACTTTTATTGGGCATTCAATTGGCAGCGATTTTTCGACGGAAACCATGTCTCCTAACCAAACTACCTTTCTTCCTCCCACTTATATAGAAAGAGAGCCACCATATGTTCCCAACCATCTATATCAAGAACTGCCATATCCACCACAACCACCAAATTTAAACCACCACCCACTCTTATTAAACTCAACCCAAACTGCAAACCATGACTCTAAGTTCAAGATTGAGGAAAAATTTTTGGAGGCAATGGGAAAATTGGAGCAATTCATTGACTCTCAAGTGTCTTTCAACCAAAAATTGAAGAGTTTCATGGAAGGGCAAGACTCAATAAACAAGTCTACTC
>CANYCX011317732.1:0-14114 GCA_948193385.1 Breynia disticha f. nivosa
TCAGTATTGTATTAAATTTTTATTTTTTAAACTCAGTTATGGAGTTAATTGGATAAAAAAAAATTACTTTATTGTTTGTTTTTTCAATAATAAAATTAATAATTTAATTTTTTATAGTTATAATATAATAATTATTTTAAATATAAAAAATACTACAAAATAAATATATAAAAATTACTCCTTTCGTCCCTCAAATATAAGCACATTTTCTATATATAGTATCTCAATATATAGGTACACTTACTTTTTTAAACTCACTTATGATAAAGATATTGACATTCTTATTTTTATTTATGAAACAAATTTTTTAATGATGGTCTTTTCTAATAAAAACTTTTAAGGACATAATAGTAATAATACATAATTTAACTAATTTTAACTACCACAACTACTAATTTCTTAAAAATTGTAAAAGTCAAACTGCGCTTATCGCTATGGGACGGAGGGAGTATCTCTTATTATTTAAATAAATTTTATTATAAAAATTTTTAGTTATTAATATATAATTATTAATAAAAAATATAATAGTAATAAAAATATAAAATATTAATTAATTAATATAAGAAATTAAAAATTTTAAACTATAAAAGTATTTTTAATTTAATTGATTAAATTAATTAATTATTTTTTGTATTATTAAAATAATTAATATTTTAAATTAAATACTTAATTGGCTAAATCAAATACCCTATAAATAAACCCTACTCACAGCATAGTTGAACTTCTTCTCCTGCTACACTTTTCATCTCACCACCGCCGTCGACTATTAAGTGCCATCTCTGCAACTATATCTGCGACTAACCTCTCCGTTCGGTGCTTCTCTCTCATCTCTGCAACTATGTCTCCGGCGCAAGACGGAGCGGCACTGAAGCTCCTCCCCAGGCAAGGGTTAGCGGCCCCTCATCCTGCTAACCCGTCGCCTGACTCGACTCCGTCCCTGTCTGATTCTGACGAGGAGGAAGCTGTCAAGTTGGGTGAGCCCTCAAAGAATGCTGTGTACAATACAGATGGCCTGAATGATAAGCTTCAAGATATAAGCTGGCCGGATGATGTTCCATGGATACACAAGCTTACCATTGACATTGATCGAGAGCAAGAAGTGGATGTGAATGATGACCTTGCTCGTGAGCTTTCTTTTTATACACAGGCATTGGAGGGTACGAGAAAAGTTTTTGAGAAGCTCGAGTCCATGGGGCTTCCTTTTCTCAGGCCCTCTGACTACTATGCAGAGATGGTGAAGTCAGATTCTCACATGGTGAAAGTTAAAAGTCGGCTTCTGGCTGAGAAGAGAAACATTGAGGAGGCTGAAGAGAGAAGAAAGGCTAGAGAGGCAAAGAGGTTAGCTAAAGAGATTCAGGCCCAGAAGCAGAAAGAGAGAGCCGCACAGAAGAAATCAGAGATTGAGTCTGTTAGGAAGTGGAGGAAGCAGAGGCAGCAAAGTGGGTTTGCTGGAGGCAACAAGAACGGTGAGATGGATTTGCCGTTTGAAGATGGAAAAGTATTTGAGAGATCGAGCAAGAAGAGGCCAGGAGTGGCTCCAGGAGATCGGTCTGGTGGAAAGACCAAACAATTTTCAAATAGAGGGAATAAGAAACAGATGAGAAGGGAAAAAAGGGATTCAAAATTCGGTTACGGAGGAAGAAAAGGATTAAAGAAGCAGAACACAGCTGAAACCACAGGTGATTTCAGAAGCTTCAACAAAAACAGTGCCCAAGGAAACAAGAAACGGAAGAGGTGATGTAGTTCTTTTTGGTTACAGTGGTATGGATTGTTATAGCATACTGAGCTTGTTGCAGTTTTAGCTTATAAGCTTTAGCTTGTTGCAGTTTTAGTTTTGTGTTAATTTGGCGGAATTTGTTCAGATTTTGTGTGCCATTCTCAGGATGTCAAAGCTAGGTTTTGGAAGAGTATTTTGTTTGTTATTTCAACTCGAATTGTCAATAATACAACAATCGCCACAAGAACAGCAGAAATTTAAGAAAAAGAAGAACCAAATTCAAAGAGGAAAATTGATAATAAAAACAATCTAAGAATGTCATCAGCTAAAATATTCATTTTGTTACACAGGAAATCAAAACGACACACCAGGTTGTTCGATAAATCTAAAAAACAAAGCTACAAAAAGATGATTAACGACACACAGCTCAATCTTATGATCACAACAACACAATAATGCTCCCAAGAGTACAACTATCACTCCTACCTAGTCTCAGTTCAAATAGTACGTTTCTGGGTTAAGATCAATACGATGTTAAACCCTAAATCTGTGACATAACACACAGTGGTCCATTTATATCGCCCCCTCATTAGGGTAAGTAAACCTAATCGCTGGTGTGTGTGCAGTAAAATAATGCAGATACAACCAGCACCTATAGAGAGCACCATCAGCAAGAAACCTCACAGTTCGAAAGGTCGGGGCCTTTTGAGTCGTCATCGGCAGAAGATTTATTGTCAGTGGAAGGGTTTGTAAATTGATGTGCGGCATTTTGAGGTGCTGGATTGTTCCCAATGTAGGATGTTGTTATGAGAAGCGGCTTTACTGCACTATAACCGCCTCCACCTTTCAGGTCTTCTGCAGAGATAACGTTAATGGTTGGCGCAGCGACTGGCGCGTGCCCTGTTTTCTGCTTTTTGTTCCTGTGTTCTTGTTGATGACCGGGTAGAAAACTGCCCACAACAACCTGATGCACTCAAAACAATTCAAAGAGAAGGTATTAAAAACGTGATAACTCATGCAAATGGGTAAAGCTCTTAAATTTTAGAAAAAAATGTAATTGCGCTGTGTCAAAGATTCGATAACTCAATGCAATATTGTATCGGTAGCATTACTGTCCAGAGATGTCCTTGGAAATTTTATTCATTCAAATATAAAAACATATTTTTCCATGGCTAATCCATTTACATGTTTTACCTGCACAGGGCCGGCAGCCACCAACAAGCCAGCCAGTCCTCCCCCTACAACACGACCGTCAGCACCTGCCAAAGAGACACTCATCCCACCAGATCTGCTCTTTGTTCCATCATTTTCAGTTGGCATAAATGATCCAGATAATGAAAGTATCTCAAAACGACCCTGAAAAAGAAAATAGGAAATGAATATGCTTGTTTGCTAGTATGATTTTTTTTTATGCCCCACAGCCAAAGTGTAGGATTCTGTCAGGATAATGGTGGTCTCCACATTCCCCTGAAGAACCCATTTTAATGTCATAATGAGCACAACTAAGAAATAGACTAGACTGAGATTTCAATCACAATGGATGAAGTTATCTTTCTTAGATGTGCTACAAAATAAGAAAATCTTTGAAATAAAAAGTCCAGCTATTTCATTAGAAAAGATGACAGAAAGGGTGGGGGGCACGGCCATTTGGAGCAATACAATGACATGTTCTAGGATTGTTTGAAAAGCAGAGTTGTGCTTACAAAAACAATCGATGAATTCTTCCCAAGAAAATGAGAGAGACATGATGATCAATGTATGAAAGATTTGGTAAATATTATCAACTCATATGGCACATAATGAGCCCTTTTATTAAGGAAAAAAATCTGTCTTTAAGAATATTACTCAACTCAGATGCATAAAAGCAATAATAAAGAACCACAGAGAGCCTTACCTCATATGTGAGAGTGCCTCCAGAAGACGTAGGTTGACGAAGTGTAACATTTGAGATTGTACCGTTTGCAGAAAGAATGCAAATAGCCCGTGCTCCCTGTCGAGAAAACGACATGATCTTCATCGTAACATCCTGCGAAAAAGAAGGGAGTAAAATTCATGACTAACTCAACCAAAGGAAAGAAAGACAAGGGTAAATCAAACCAGAAAATACGAATTCCTACTACATCAAGTGTATCGATTGGAATTTCAAGGCGTACCTCACCAGCATTAACTGTGAGCACATGGGGTGTGAAATTTGCACCAACAAAGTAAGCAATCCTTTCACCTAAAGTTCAGTATTTTCAATATCAATACAAAGCACAGAAACAACGAAATAATCAGCACAAGACAAAAAAATCAAGTATAACAAATCAATATCACTGGTAATCATTCTATAAGTTTTTTCCCGAAAACAACGAAAACTTTCCAAGGAAATATGCTAGTAACCATTCCCAGGTCCCCGCCGACCCCACAATCCTCCAAGTCCCACTTGTGATGGCATAAATTGTCTTGTCAAAACATGAAATTTGGTGCTAATTGTTACAAGCCATCTGTATCCAAACTAAAATACGAAATAGAAAATTGAAAAAACAAAACTGACCAGTAAACACCTAAACATATTCAAGCCGATGGCCACTGATCACAGTGAAAATTAGAGAGCACAAAAATGAAAGTTGGAGAGTTAAATAAAAGGGTGAGAACTTTTAGAATAGTCCAAATGTAAGCCAAGACAACAAATCCACAAAACATTCGGTTCAGACTTCAGTGGCATACTACTGATTGCAGCTTCCATCTCTTACACACAAAAAGGTTGTTATACGTGAATCTTTTAACCAACTACCTCTTGGTTTAGTGGTAACGGGGGCTGAACTTGGTAGGGCGGACCACGGTTCGATCACCGCAACGTCGATTGGAAGGGAAATGAACCTTAACCCACAACTCCTTCCCGAACCGGATTAGTCTCGGCCCAATGGATCGAGGATATCGGAGCTTGACCAAAAAAAAAAATACGTGAATCTTTTAAGAGCACTTTTACTAGGTTAATAGCAGATCTGGATCTGCACAGTCATATCAAGCAGAAAAATGTATTCTCTGCCTACTGCACAGAACTTGTTCCAATTTTCACCTCTCAAAAGAGCCGAACTACTGTGTAACATCCCATCTAGAAGCCAAAAAAAGATTCCTTATTGTCACAGTGTCATCAAAAAATCCTCTTCTCCTTCACTACAACCATTAAATCCAGACAGGGAACACAAAAGGGTATCAGAAAAAATGGTCCCACACTGCTCCTCTCACATCAACTAACATCCTCAATTATTACACTGAAAAATCCACATCAGAACTAACACCAGATCAACATAAAACAAGTCTCAGATCTAAGACAGCTAAATACTCGTTCAATCCAAACCCAAATCACGACCAACTTAAATTAATCATAAACTTCTTTATAAACCTCATGAACAGAATAATAACAAAATTAAAGCAACAGTAACAAAATTACACAAAAGGTAACGACTTTAAACAAAAAAAGAAGCATTAAAATTACTAAAATATTACAACTTTAAGCAAAACAAACTGCATTTACCTGAGTTTTGATACTCATATTTACGTTGTTTCTTAACAGACTCCAAAGGTTTAGTCTTTCCACGTTTCCAAGAGGAAGAATAGTCTCCAGTGAGTGGAATAGAAGAAGAAATTGGCATTGGTGACAATGCAGAAGCTAAAGAACCATCAGGACCATACTTTCTAGGCCTACCTCTCTTTTTTTTCACAATATCCAAACCAGAACTCACTTGTGAAGCTGTTATTGTGGGCATAATAGGATTAGGGTTTGAACTCTCGACTCTGAAACCTTCTGAAACTTCATTTCTTGTAACACCTGTAGAGCTTATGATTCCTTCATTTTGCTCCATTATTCATAAGATCACTCAAAACCCAGAAAAAAAAAACCTTTACTGAAACAACATTACAAAACAAAACTTTTTGAAGAAATTATGAGTAAAATGAAGTAACTGAAGTTTAAAATGAGCAAAGAGAATGAAACTTTGGTGTGAATCTTCAAGGATCAGTAAAATGAAGCTGAAGTGGGAGCAATATAAGCTTTTTGTGTTGAAGATGTTAAAGTTTCACCATTGTTGAGGATTAACAGAGCTTAAAAAGGTTAGTGAAAATTTCAGTGAAACTATTACAAAGATACCAAAAATTACAGAGAAAAAAAAGGAAAAAAATATTGTGTGATGGTAGAAATTGTTGAAATGAGAAATGAATTTAGGGTTTTGCAGGAAAAAGAAGGAGAAATAAATAAAGCAAGAAAATTTTTTGAAATTAAACAAGAATGAAAAGGTAAATATGATTTAAATATTGATGAATTAAGTTAATAATCAATATTTTAACTGCAAAATTCAAAGTATAAATTTTGGTTAAGAAAATGGTTCACGTCCGTCTTGGAAATTTAATAAGTTTTATTTTAATAATAAATGGTGTAAATTGTGTGATAATAATTAAAACAAGAAGAAATTTGGAAAAAGAAAATGGCTTTTTAATTTTAAATCTCTCATTTAATTATCTAAACCTTACAAAATTAATATTTTTAAAGCTGTAAAGGTAAGGTTGGAAGCATGCCATTTTTCCAACTACTGACATCTGTTTTGTCTGTTCAGCTAAATTAAAGTTTAATTTTTTAAACTGGGGCTAAATTAAAGTTGACTATACAATAATCCTAATTAATGAACCTCTTAATTTCAATAATCTACTGTTAATGCCATTTGTTAGTAAAATAAAATGCTTAGGGTTAGTGCAGCGACTAGTTTGCTCAAAAATGAAGCAAGCACAGAATCACAACTGGCCATTTCAACTTTTGTGCTTGAACTAATGATGAGACTGTGCCACTTTTATTAATTTTTAATTAGATGTTGGATTATTACCGAAAATCTAGATTAGTTTTCAGTAGTTTCTGTCAATTTTTTTGTCAGAACATGTTGAGAAAGTCATAGAACAGTAATAGTAGGAATCAGGGAAAGTCAGACAGTAATCGTGTTAGGACTGAACAAACCCAAAATTAATCAGCTTTATAGTGAATTCTGCATTCCATTCTCTTGAGGCCTGTTTCAGGCCATACAACGATTTTTTAAGTTTGCAAACTTGTCCTGCAGTCGCTTTCTTATATCCTTCCGGGGGCCGCATATATATTTCCTCTTGCAAGTATCCATGCGAAAAGGCATTGTTGACGTCGACATGGTGAATCGGCCAACTGGTCGTCGTTGCCATATGCAACAAAATTCTGATAGAACTCTATTTTGCTACTGGAGAGAATACCTCATGGAAGTCTACACCTGCCACTTGTGTAAAACCCTGCGCTACCAATCGTGCTTTCGGCTTGTCAATGCTGCCATCAGCCTTGAGCTTTAGTTTGTATTTCCATGCACTCCCAATGGTTGTTTTTCCTTCTGGCAACTTACACAGAGCCCAAGTTTGGTTTTTCCCCAAGGCTTCAAGCTCCTTCTCCATGGCCTGAACCCAGATCGGATCTTGTTTTGCCTCCATGTAGTTAGATGGTTCCTGCACATTCAAATGAGTAGCTAAGAGTGCATCGTGTTGTGACACAAGTCTGGAGGACACAATACCATGCAAAGCTGGTAATGGATACGCCTTTCCGGGGTCAACAGCAGCTGCATGGTTGCTTGAGTCTGCGTTAGGAGGGGCAGAATGAACATGTGAGATATAGTCTTTCAACCATGTTGGTTGAGATCGGGTTCTAGAGCTGCGTTGCAGGTCTGCACTAGGATCGGGTGTTAGACCGGATGAAACATCAGCCACTTCAGGTGCCACACTGGTGGAGGCGTCAGAACGCGAGGGTCCTTCTCGGTGCAGGACTGAATCTTGGCCGGAGACATCAGTGTGGTTCTGACTAGGAGAAGCCGGAGGACTGCTTGGTGTTGTTGGGTCATTTGCCAAATGGAAAGGTTGAGGAGCAAATGGCAATGTCGATGGTTCAACAGCAGTGGTAGATTCTACACCTGCAGCATCATTTTCTGAAGTATTAGTATCAAAAGGGAAAATATTTTCATAAAATACTACATCCTTGGATACAATGATTTTCTGTCTGTCAAGACTAAATATCTTGTAGCCCTTCTGTCCTGTAACATATCCGAGGAAGACTCCCTTTTCTCCTCTGCCAGAAAATTTATCTGAGTTGGTGATATTAGCAAAATATACCAAGCAACCAAACACTCGCAATCTATTATAATCAGGTTGCCTGTGATACAGGATTTCATATGGGCACTTCCAATTCAATAACTTGGAGGGTAGATGGTTGATTAAATGAGTGGCTAACAGTAGGCTCGCACCCCAAAACCTTCTAGGTAGGTGGGACTGCAGTAACAGACTTCTGGCCACACTTAGCAGGTGTCGGTGTTTCCTTTCTACTACCCCATTCTGTTGGGGCGTGTAGGGACAAGAACGTTGGTGAATGATTCCCAGCTCACCGAACAATTGGCGACACGTCTGGTTCACAAATTCAGACCCGTTATCCGATCGGATAAACTTGATAGTGGTGGAGAACTGATTGCGTATCATAAGCAGAAACTGCCGTAAGGTGTGGGGCACTTCGTGTTTGTGGTTGAGCAGGTATGTCCAGATGGCCCGAGAATGATCATCAACCAATGTCAGTATGTACTGCGCCCCGGAATATGATTTAGTTCTATAGGGCCCCCAAAGGTCCATATGGACTAACTCAAAAACTTGTTTCGTGACAGTAGAGCTTGTTGGGAAAGGTAGCCGAGTGAATTTGGATCACACACAAGTCTCACAAAGAGCAGAATTAATTTTATTTGAATCAGAAACTACATGTTTTAAGACCTCCGTAGAGGGATGGCCTAATCTCAGATGCCAATGTTGGGATGTCTCAATGGACTTATTTCCCTTATTATTCATAACTGCAAATGATTTTTCTGCCAAAGCAGTACAATTATTTCCAGAAATATCTAAGAAATACAAACTTCCATGAGTCGTTCCTTTTCCGACAATCGCTTTAGTACTCCGATCCTGCAACCAACAATTGTCACCAACAAACTTGACCTTAGCATTATTATGGACTGTCAATTTGTGTATGGAGATGAGGTTGTGCTTCAAATGAGGAGCATATAACACATGATGGAGTGTCAACAAAGGACTCAATGTTATCCTTCCAGAGTATCGCACGACACTATGAGTACCATCCGATAAAAACAATGCAATAGGTGTCTCCAAACTAGATAGAGACGTAAAATGCCTTCTGTCACAACACAAATGGCTGGTAGCCCCCGTATCAAGGATCCATGTATTACAAGATCTAGAATCAGTAAGAACAGTACCTGCAAATTCTCCTGTCCAGACGAAGTTAACCTGTTGTTGTTTCAATCCAGCCACATCCGTTGCTGATTTTCCTTGTAAAGCTCGTGCGACTTCCCTTTGTATCATGGACACAATATCCTCTGCTGGTTTGCTTGTTTTGTAGTCATCTGCTTCATAATCGAATTCCAAAGGGTGATCTGCAACGTTCGCAGTGAACTGACTCGGTCTACCTGATTTTGTCGATCTTTTCTTTCCCTTCCACCAATCTGGATACCCAATCAACTTGAAACACTGATCCTTCGTATGGGTAGCTTCTTTGCAATAAGTGCAGAATTTATCCCCTTTCTCACCTCCTTTGTACGATGGTTTGGTCAGTCCTGCATGTTTAGTGCCCAGCTCCGATTTTACTAGGTGTGCACTTTGCTCCAGGACATCAGTAAACTGCACTGAGTTATCTCGTTGTTTCTCCACTCGCAGTACCATTGAGTAGGCTTTTGCGATTGAAGGGACAGGGTCTAGTAGTAGAATTTGGTCTCTCACTGAATCGTAGCTTTCGTTCAATCCCATGAGGAATTGGATCAGCTGGTTTCGAGTCTCAATGTCGACCATCTTCTTCGATGCTCCACATGAACATGATCCACAAGAACACGTAGGAATGGGTTCCAACATCCTGTATTCAAGCCACAATTTTTTCAGATTGGTGTAGTACATAGTAACAGAAAATGTACCTTGGGTCATCGAATTGATGTCACGTTGGACCTTGTACAACATCGGTCCATTAGAGTCCCCGAATTGTTCCTGTAAGTCTTTCCATAACTCATGCGAGCTTTGGGCATACCAGAACTCAGTTGCCATATCCTTGGAAATCACATTCAGTATCCAGGCCCTCACCATTCTGTCAACTCGTACCCACTGGTTGTAGTTGGGGTCTTCGTCACGCGGCTTAACAATGGAACCATGAATGAAACCCAGCTTTAGTTTTGCGCCTAATGCCGTCTCGATTGCCATTCTCCATTGTAGGTAGTTCTTCTCGTTTAACACGGAGGTTATCAATATCATCCCGGGGTGGTCAGAGCTGTGCAAGTGAAGAGGGTCATCTTCCGATCTGGAGTGTCTCTGGGTATTTCGGGTCTGGGAGTTAAGGGACTGCTCGGGATCCATGCTTAGTGCAGCGAGCAGCTTTGGTCAGGGTCAGTTTATCTGTCAGGTAGAGAGCTCCTGCTCTGATACCATCTAGCAACTAAGAGGATCGAGAGTTGAAGAAGACATTCTTCATTTCATAATAGCTACATACCGAGGAGGAGTAGCGTATGATATATATATATACAAGGTTGGCTAACTAACTGATAAGAAGAAAATATACAAATTTTAAATACGAAATTCGTAATCAGCTGAGTTGTTACGAATTTGTTGAATTCAACAATTTTCAGAGTTCACATGTTGAATCTGCAATCTGCAAAACCTGTAAGAACATAACAGTATCTCCTCCATGTTTTCTTGTAGCAGAAAGAAGGAACAAGGGGAGATATTAATGATCCGACTTGTTACCTGATCCTGAACCATTAACTAAAAAACCAATAAGAAAATCAAGAAGATTAATACCTACATTGCTACAGAGAAGCCATTGGAGAACCATTGAGTGACAAGATTCAGAAAACTGCTTCATTATTTTGTATTATGAAACAACAGGAATGTGCTATTTGAGATACAGATACAGCTCTTGATTTCTCTACAGGTAAAACTGCATAATTGTGGTATTTGACTAAAATACGTATTAGCTACCTCACCCCATTTAACAATAAATAACTCAATAAGTAAAATTTAGCCTTCTCAGATATAAAAACTGAGAACATACATGGACTAGGCTAACCTGATCCTAAATAAATTAGATAGAAGCTGAAGGTACTAGCTTGGCAGTGACAACCATCTATCTCATGATGAGGAGTTCTGATTGTTCTCAAATTCTTTTCTTATGAGCTCTAGAACGATTTCATTCCAGGTATCGACAGGACCTGGCATGCACCAGTGTAAACAATCTTGCGGTGGCGGCCTTCCATCTGGACCACGTTTGGTGATTTTGTTCGGGTCAGGGCTTCTGTATGGACCCGGATGACCGTCGTGACGATAACTAAATGCTTCGGTAATATCCATCAATCTCAACTTTGATTTGTTATTTCCCTTCTTAGCTGCACGTTCAAATCCTGTTACTTGTTTCTCGTGCATTATGGCTGTGAACTTGTTCTCTACCAATTGGCCAGGATCGAGAGGCTTTTCCTTTCCAGTGCATGATCCACCAGTATTCCAGGCACCGCCCTCGTAATGGTCAGGTGAATATGAGCGCACGATTGCCAGACCTGTGTAATTTGGATGCGTAGCAATCGATGAGAGAATTGTCTCAACAGATATCCCAAATGCTTCAACATTATTGACCTTCATTGGTCGAGACTTGTCTGGCCACCACAATTGCCCTCCAACAATTTCATTGTTCAAGACGTAGACCGACTGCTTCGCAAACCAGTGGCCCGAAGAAAGTACCATCACGTCAAAGTTCATAATGTATTCCATGAAAGTTTCATCTGGAACATCAAGATGGAGCTTGGTGACACCCTCTGGGGCATAATCAAGAGGCGCCGATGTTTGATGAACAAGCCATGATGACCATATCCGAACTATCATAGTAGATGTTGACCTGAAGAAATAGCGCTGCATTCTTTTGTTCCCTCTGTTTTTTGGAGTTTCTACCTGAAAATATATCATACATTTGTTGGTAAGAAACATAATCCTAAATTTTGTAAACCAGAATAGTCCATGTCATTACAAAAAAATGAAGGAAAAATTTTGCAACGCAGACCAAAAATAGTAGAGTCAACCATGGTATTCATTTTAAAGTGTTATTACTGAAAGATTTCAGTAATTATCAACAAAATATTTCTAAGAAAGAACCAAAAAAAATCATTTGAGCAAATAAACTTGCCTGCCAAAGAAGGCACAACATTGATTCCATTTGATTTCGAGCAACAGAGTCACCGATGAATGCTAATGTCTTCCCTCTCATCAACTCCAAAAACTTCTTAGCATCAAATCGAGGAAGTTCACATTGATAAGGTTTCCATCGCCAATTCTCATATTCCTTATCAGGCCTCCCATTTCCCTGGCAGTTCTGCATTTGTGTCAACACAGGGCATGTATTGTTTGTATAGGAAGGTCCAAGTGGGTCATAAAACCAGCTCCCGTGATATAGATCACAGCCTACAATGTAAAAGATGAAGTAAAAGGTAAATCCGATGACAGTATCAAAGAAGCTGGATATAGAAATGGCTCCATGCATATGTAATATGTTACTATTAAACTGGCAGAACTCATTTACAATGATCCTACCCATAGACTGAACAAGTTGGATGCACTTGGTTATGGAAATTGAAAATAAAACAGAACAAAGAATAAAACTTTAACAATCAAAATTAGGCAATCAACCAGTTATTAATAACAACAGCAGCATAATGACTTCCATAATTGTTACAAGCCTAACAAATATGGTTAGTAACCAATCAAACATATATATATATATATATATCAACCACAATCCATTAACAATGCAATCCTTATTTCTCCAAATAAATTTCCATAAAAGGAAGCTTATTGAGTGCAACTTCCATAAACCAATAAAAAACGATTAAACAACATCAAAATAAAAAATTATACCTGAATCAACCTTGCCACTCTCAGTAACATTACTACCAACATCAGGAAAATCCTGCTCCGCCCTCAATTCCGAAACAATCTCTTTATCAAACTCATAACTCCCCGGCGAACCACCCTCTTTTTGTACATCACTGCTAGGAACCTCCACATTCTTAAATGAATTCTTATCAAACACATTCACACTCTTATAAGCAACACTATCATCCATATTTTTGCCTTGACGAGCAACAGCACTCACATTATTCTCAAGCACAGGCAAAATCACTTTCTTAGAGCTATCAATGCCATAAAAATATCCATGTACAGTTGAACCAATCGGGTACGAAACAATAAGCAATGAAGCAAGAATCAATAACATCGCCAACCCTCCCACGGAAACCGCCATTGTTGATAACGACCGTGGAAACGGCGTTACTGAAGAACCTCCTTTGGGAAAATCCGAAGTCATTGCTATTTATCCAAAGATCTAATCTTTACAAGGAAATAACAAGCATCCCTTGAACATTTAATGCAGCCTTGGTTCAATCTTAGTTACACCCTGAAAAATCACATGCAAGCAAGAAGCATTTAACAAAAAATGGAAATTTAATGGTTTATAGAACTAAATAATCAAAGAAAGAAGGAAAGCTACCTTTTTTGTGAAGTTGAATCGAGGAATTTGTTAATTGAAATCAGGAGGGAGCTGAAACGAAACGGAGTCGTTTAGTGTTGAGAGTGTGCGTTTGAAGCGAGGTTCAAGGATCTTGGATCGGGGGATGATTTGTGTTATGGTAATGGTGAGGAAAAGGCGGAACTTATGTGTGAAAGTATAGCTGCGAAATGACGTTAATGTCCTTTTGAGTTGGGATTAATTTGTCTGAAAACCGCAGTCACGCCGCACTTAATTTGCAACTGCTCAATGTGGGTAGTTAGCTATCGTGTCTTTCTCCTTAAATTTAATTAAATATAATTTTAAAAATATATATAATTAATATAATAAGAAAATTTATTTAAAAAAATTCACTTGGAAAAGTATTTATTAATTTTGAAAAATTTATTGGGTCGTTTTTATATGAAATTGATGTAATTGATTTGATAATTTATGATTTAAATTGGTAAAGTATTGTTTTCTTAAGATCATAAAATAGATATTTGAAATAGCAGTGATGTGCTCAATCCAACTGTACGAGAAGGTACGATTTTGATATTCCAGTTTAACCTTTAAAGAAGGGACTAATAATTAATTGATTAGCCAATAATTGCATGGAAAAAATCAACAAAATTATACATTTAAGATAGTAATTTTTTTGCAACTTATTACACGTCCTTGTAAAGCGACGGTTACAGTTTTTATTTTTTTTAACGATAATTAAATAATTAGAAAAGAGCATCGGCTGCAAAATTACTATGAGTACAATTAATAATTAATTATGATTAGTAGTACTAATAA
>CANYCX011317937.1:0-16021 GCA_948193385.1 Breynia disticha f. nivosa
CGATTCCTTTCGATTCCTTACTCGCGTATACTCTTGCATACACATTTCCTAACTGAAATAATCATCTTCTCAACTCAATTAACACTCATTAACAATGAAAACAATATCATTTGGCACTCGACATACCACATATCACATTCATCATATCTAATCTAACGCAAATAAAACCTCTCTTTTATCTTATATTTCTTTATTTTTAAATGAACGAATTTTCCGGGGCGTTACATATATGTAAGCCTAAGAATTGACATTTACACTTATAAGAAATAATCTTACGAGTGATATCAGTAAGTGTAAGAACATTTGCCTCGAATATAAGCAAATCAGCACTTCAAACACTGACTCAAAATCCTCTCGCTCGTCGTACAGATCCTCCTGTACGAAATTTATCATATACAATTCATTAACTAACTATATTCTCATTTATTCTCTACTTAGAATTATCAAAACATCATTTAAAAGATTAATTCATCCATTCTCATAACTTTCCTTCATTAAACATTCTTCCTAAAATCCTCTATACCAGGATTTTCATCTTCTCAATCAGAAATAATAAGTTATTCAACTTCCATTAAATCAACAACATGTTTTCCCAGCAACAATTTCAGTTCAAACACATTGAATCATTAATTCAAAGCATAAACCTTTATATGTTCTTGTAAACCAACTATCAACCTTACCATGACTTGGCTTTGATTTTTGCAAGATTAGTGTTTCTCTTGCTAAATCAATTCCTTCACTCAAGATCAAATTTTCTTGGCTATTCCTTAGCCCTTCCTGATGTTTTCTGCAGTTTAAAATGATAGGTTCTTGAATGTTCAAGCAAAATGAGCGATTTATATTTTTTCCCCAGAATCATCAATCCACGCGTGGTGGAGAGTGACCAACACGTGGTCATAGCGACTATGCACACTTTGTTGTTTTCCAGCATTTCTCCGTTTCTTTGGTTATTTCCCATAAAATTTATATCAACCTTCAATCAACCTTCATATACCTCAATTTAATCATTTTTTTCATCATTTTAATACGAAAAAATCCAAGATGTTACAATTCTTCCCCTCTTAGAAAAATTTGCCCCCAAAATTTTAAACCAAATCAAATCCAAGGTAAAACCAATGAAGTCATCAATCAGGAAAATTTCTTAACATTCAATATTGGAATCATATCCAGAATCAAAAAATACCTCAATACTCTAATGTAGAGTCTGGAAACAGATATGGATATTGTCGTCTCATATCCAACTTAACCTCCCAAGTAGCTTCTTTTGGTGAATGAAAACTCCACTTTACTAAAACCATCAAAATCTTGTGATTCTGTATTCGCCTCACCTGTCGGTCTAATATCTCAACAGGCTCCTCCTCGTACGTCATTTCCTCATATATCTCTAACTATAAAGCGCTCAACACGTAGCTAGGATCAAATTGGCACTGTCTCAACATAAAAACATGAAATACATCATGTAATCGGGACAACTCTGCTGGTAATCTCAATTTGTATGCAAGTAGTCTCACTCTCTCGGTAATCTCATACGGTCCGATATACCTAGGACATAACTTTTCACGCTTCCCAAATCGAATAACACCTCTCCCAAGAAAACTCTATCACCGACTGCAAACTTTATCTCTTAGCGTTGTCAATCGTAATAGTTCTTCTGACGATCCTAAGATGCTTGCATACACCTTTTCACAACATTCACTTTATCCAGGGTTTACTGAACCAACTCTGGTCCATCAATCTGTCATAACCCCTCAACATCCCAGTATATTGGGCTCCTGCAATGTCTCCCATATAATGCCTCATATGGTGTTATCCCGATACTAGAATGATAGCTATTATTATATACAAACTCAACCAAAGGTAAATGATCGTCCCAATTACCTCCAAACTCTAGAACATATGCTCTTAGCATATCCTCTACTGTCTGAATCATCCTCTGCGACTAACCATTAGTCTGCGGATGAAAAGTCATGCAAAACCTCAAACGAGTACCCATCGTATCCTGCAAAATCATCCAGAATCGTGATGTAAACCTAGGATCACAATCAAACACAATCGAAATAAGAACACCATGTAACCTAACAATTTCAACAATGTACAATCCAACTAACCTCTCCAACGTATCCTCTTATCGGACAGCAAAGAAATGAACCGATTTTGTCAGTCTGTCAATAATAACCCAGATAGCATAATGATGTTGAAATGTCCTCGGTAAACTGATAATAAAATCCATAGTGATCTTCTCCCACTTCCATTCAAAAATTTCAAGTGGTCTCAATTTTCCAGCCGGTGCTTGATGTTCTACCTTAGCCTACTAGCAAGGTAGATATCTCGCAACAAACTCAACTATATCCCTCTTTATATGTACCCGCCAGTACAACTCTCTCATATCCCAGTACATCTTAGTACTACCAGGATGAACTGATAAAGGTGAAGCATATACCTCAATCATCAACTCATTCTTTACCTCCAGAATATCAGGAACACACAGTCTATCCTGATAATATAATACACCATTATCATCAAGTCGGTGTAAAGTAGATACCATTCCTCTCTCAACTTTCTTCTTGATTTGTATCAAATAAACATCTTCTTTTTGACACTCTGCAATCAACTCTAGCATCTGAGGTTGAACTCTAATGTTGGCTAACATTTGATCCTCAATAAAATCCAACTACACTTGTAACTCATGTAAATCAAATAGAGACTTTGCTCTATAAGTAACTAAATCATAATCCCTTTTCTCTTTTCTGCTCAATGCATCAGCAACTACATTTACCTTTCCAGGATGATACTCAAGTGTGCAGTCCTAATCTTTCAACAAATATATCCAATGCCTATATCGAAGATTCAACTCTCGCTATGTCATAACATACTTGAGACTCTTATGATCAGTGAATATTTGAAAAGTCTCTCTGTATAAGTAATGACACCAAACCTTCAGGGCATGAATGTTGCAGCTAACTCTAGATCGTGTGACGGGTAGTTAGTCTCATACGGTCTCAACTGTCGGTAAGTATATGCAATAAATCTACCATGTTGTATCAATACTCCACCTAACCCTGCTCCAAATGCATCTGTATACACAACAAATCCACCTCCCATAGAAGGTCACATCAGAACTGGAGCTTCAACTAAACTCTTCTTTAACTCGTAAAAACTTTCTTCGTACTTATCATTCCAGATGAACAGAGAATTCTTTCTCAACAAGGATGTCATAAGTCTAGTTATCCTAAAAAATCCTTCATAAATCTACGATAATACCCTACTAAACTCAGAAAACTCCGCACCTCAGACACATTCTTAGGAGCTTCCCACTCTAGAACTGCTTTTATCTTTCTAGGATCTGGTTTAACTCCCTCTGCTGAGATCACATGCCTAAAAAGATAACCTCAAACATCTAAACCTCACATTCGCTAAATTTATCATACAACTCTTTTTCTTTCAGCAAATCTAACACAATATGAAGGTGTCTCTGATGATCCTCCCTATCTCTCGAATACACCAATACATCATCAATGAATACAACCACAAATTGATCTAAATAAGGGTGAAATAACTTATTCTTCAGTGTCGTAAACACAGCTGGTGCATTCCTCAACTCGAATGGCATAATAGTGAACTTAAAATGCTCGTATCGAGCCCTAAAAGTTGTCTTTTCAATCAAACTATTGTCAACTCTCCACTGCCAATATTCTGACTTCAAGTCAATTTTAGAGAACACTGTAGCTCCCTGCAACTGATCAATTAAATCATCTATCTGTGGAAACGAATATTTATTCTTCACTGTCACCTTGTTCAACTGACGCTAGTCGATACACAATTGTATACTACTGTGTTTCTTCCATACAAACAACACTGGTGCTCCCCAATGTGATACGCTGGGTTGTATAAAATCTTTCTATAATAACTCCTCCAACTGTCGTTTCAACTCCTGTAACTCAACAACTGCCATCTTGTACAGTGCAATAGATATTAAAGCTGCTCCAGGAATAGTCTCAATCCTGAAATCAGCCTCTCGCTGTGGTGGCATTCCTAGTAAATCATCAGGAAATACCTCAGATACTCAAGTACAATCTTCACATCTCACACCTCTAACTTAGGTTGATTCAAATCAATCATTGAAACAAGATAGGCATCACAACCCTCTCTAATCAACTTTGCAGCAATCACTGTTAAAATCAAACAAGAAGGAATAGTCTTCCTCTCGCCTACTAACAATACTCGTATCTCACCATCAACCTCAATCACGACTTCTTTCAAACAGCAGTCGACCACAGTTTGATTCCTGGATAACCCATCCATCCCTAGAATAATCCAAAACTCTGTCATCCTCAAAATAATCAAATCAAAAAAATAAGTCGACTCGCCAATATGTAACTCACAATGCCGTTAGATATGTCTCACTAATACAGTACCACCAACAGGCATCAATATAGAAACAGTATAACCCAGACGCTTTATACTACCTCCAATATGGTCTACCACTAACTCACTCAGAAAAGAGTACGTATAACCTGGATCAATCAATGCCAAAGTAGTATATAAAAAGATAGAAATACTAGCAGTGATCACATCTAGATCCTCTGCAGCCTCATCTCTATTCAGAGCATACACTCGGGCCTATTGCGTTGACCCTGATGGTGCTGCTGCTCTACTAGATCTACCTCCTCTACCTGAACCAACTGTTCCCTCTCTGACAGTTGATCCTCCTCTAGAAGTAGAACAAGAACCTCAACCTCCTCTACCACTACCAGTACCAGTTGATGTTGTAGTCCTGGCATGACCAACACTACTCTGTCTAGACACATCTCCTCCCTGATGCTCTCGTCTCTATGGACAGTCCTGACTAAAATGTCCAGCTGACAACAAGTATAACACAATGAAATAGTATCTCTTCTAGAGTAGGTACCTGTACTTCGACATCGAGGAATAGGAGGCCTGGTGGAATAACCTCTACCACCTCCAGCTCCTCTGCCATACTGTTTACTACCACTACCACCTGTCTCTCTGGATGGCCTGAAATCTATCTTCTTCTTTCTTTTCAGCTGCTGAGAACTAGAACTACTTGAGACTTTGTGTCGCTTTCCTTCAGATTTATCACACTCTGCCTCTAACTCTTCTTTCTGAATAGTTGTCTCAAGTAACATCTCATAAGTCGGAGGTTTCATCACAATCCTATCATGAATCGCATACCTCAGACCACGCTCAAATCTGTCTCTCATCTTCCTATGACACCAGAATTTAATTACCATCTTGTGTTCATATCTTGTTTCTCGTAAGATGACAATCAAACCCGGACATCATATTGTTTAAAATGAAAAAATCAACGCAAATATTTAAAATGGAAACATAAATACATTCATTAAGAAAATATATCTTTACAATATTTTGAGAAGGACATTTTTCCAAAAAAAGTACCAAGGTAAAAAATGTTGTAGTTACAAGAGAAAAGAAATCGATTCAATCCCATTTCACTTATTACCATATGCAAAAATACATGCACTATTTTAAAATACACACGTCTTCGTGCACAACCCAACTTGGCTCTTTGAACTCTGCAGTCGAAGTCTAAACAAGCAGTCTTAATCCTTCTCGTAGTAAAATTACTTCCCCTCAAGATCCTGCCCACACGACAGGCATAAAACGCAGTGAGTCGAGAGACTCAGCAAGCAACACTTACCAAATGGACAACATTCCCTCTCCACATACTAAAATATATAATAAACTCATGAAAACATCACATTATAAACAATTTCACAACATCGAACTATCACATGACAAGTAAAAATTCATATTCCCATTCCATCAAAACCCATACACAACCATTTCCAACAATCCAGAACTCAGCGATCCACACGTGATCAAAACATACCATACCAATTCTAACATATCACAATACCAAATGTCATTCCCTTTACACTTTCAACCAACATAACATCATCAATTTTACAAGCACATCAACCTACATCAGTTTAATCTTATGTAATCGCACTCACTCACACAATTTCCAAAAAACATGATCCATTCATACTCAAACTCCACACTATAACAAGCTGATCATTTCATAACATACCATCCATGAAAACTTCTCTAACACCATCACTTAACAATCAGTCACATGAAAACATGGAAACGTTCATATGCACATCTATATTCATACCATATTATCCAAGCATAACAAATCTTTCCTCAATATGCCAAACATGGCATTCAGTCATGCGGTCATAACATAGTCAATTCATTGATTGTAAATGTATGACCTCTGATGCATTTTCTATGCAACTCTCATGATTTTAGACTCTAATTTCCAATTACACCCTTACTTGGCCTTTTCTTTTGACGTTTGCAAACAGGTCTCGTCGGCCGAGAGTATGCGGTTATAATTACTATGGACCATAGATTTTTACGCCCTTACTTGGTCTGTACAATGTCCTCAATTGGCCTGGCACACTCGAACACTAAAATGTGAATCGAGTTTTCCACTGTGCTGCTGTAATGTATGTTTTATATACTACCGCAATTTACGCTCCCAATAGCCATAACCACTCCCTCAAATCTATTGCTCACTAAGAGCTACCATTTAAATTCACTCTTCCTACTAAATGCTCATGTGCATGAACATGAATGTCAAGGTAATGCTCTCAAGAGCAACATATGCATGAAGATCATTTCCAATTCATACCATCTCCAACATGAATACCAAACTAGTCATATAACCATTTAACATTGAAACACACTCATTCTTTCACAAATGACAAGTCACATAGTAACACACACTAAATCCACACAAGTTACCTAAGCTCTATACCTAGTCATCACATTAGGTATATTAGCATCCATCATTTCCTATAACGAACATTAACAATACATTATGCACTTTCCACAATAGTCAGACAAAACCATACCCACTCATCATATGACATATCAATCAAATTAGCAAAATCAATTCAACATTCCACAACACAAATTACACAGCCAAGGAATATTGCATTCGTATTACATACCTGGAAAGCAAGTCCTAACACTCTGGCTGGGAACTCCCCTCTCTGGGATTTTCACCTCCTATTACACAAGTCATAAATTTACATTACTCATTCTTACCTAAACAACAGAACTCAGAATTGAACCTTGGGTTAAGAAACCCAAACCCGTCACTATTCACCAATGGTTTTCAAACCTCGTTTTCAAAAACATAAAATAGGTTTAAACACCAAAATTTGTTACTAACAGATAGTACACAGATTAAGCTTTCCAATGAGCCATTATTTGCTCAAATCAGAGCTTAAACGAAAGGAATTTAAGGCTGAAAACTAGGGTATACATATAAAAACGTGATTCACCAAAGTATACCAGAAAATCTTACCGTAATTCGATCCTCGATCGATTCCAAATCTTCGCGACACTAGGGTTTCACGATGAACGAAGTTCTTAGGGTTTTTTTCTTTGTTAAGAATGGTAAGGAAGAGATAAAAGGTGTTTTGCATAGTGTAGAGAGAGAGACAGGATCAAAAGAGATATATAAGGTTTTGATTTGGACGGTTTTGCCCCCGAGCACTAGTGGTTCACCGTCTATTGGTGTTTCTCTTTCTCGATAACCTTACCAACTCCTGATTTTTATTTTCCACTTATTCTCAACCCTTTCACTAATTATTTATCTAAATTAATTCACAAAAAATTTAAATACATTTTCTATATACTTAATTAAATCCATTAATTTATCATAATTTTTAGGACGTTACAGATCTACCCCGTTAAGAAAATTTCGTCCACAAAATTTAAAATTGTATCTGGTTCAGGAAATAAATGAGGATAACGGCGACACATCTCCGTTTCAACCTCTCAAGTGGCCTCTTTTAGCGAGTGGAAACTCCATTTCACCTTCACCATTGGAATTTCCTTGTTTCACAATTTCCAAACCATCCGATCCAAGATTTCCACCGGTTCCTCGTTATAGGTCATATCCTCTGCTATCTCCACTTCTGGTTCCTTAATCCCATGACTGGGATCTGAATTGTATCGCCTTAGCATACTCACATTGAATACGTCATGTAATCTCGAGAGTTTGCTGGGTAATCTCAGATGATAAGCTAAAGGTCTGATCTGTTTCATAATCTCATATGGCCCAATAAATCTCAGACTCAGTTTACCGTTCTTTCCAAATTGTAGAAATCCCCTCCAAGGCGAGACTTTCAGGAATACTTTCTCACTACCTCATAGGTGATTTCCTTCCTATGTCGGTCTGAATACCTTTTCTCGCGATCCTGGGCAGCCTTCAGACATTTCTTAATAATCTGCACCTTATCCACTGTCTGCTGCACCAATTCAGGAACCTCAATCTGTCACAATCCTTCAACATCTCAAAACACTAGACTCTGACATTTTCAACCATACAGAGCTTCATACGGTGTCATTCCGATGCTGGAATGGTAACTATTGTTATAAACAAACTCTATAAGTGGCAAGTGTTCATCCCAGTTACCCCTAAACTCTAAAATACATGTCACATCATGTCTTCCAGAGTCTGTATCATTCTTTTTGACTGAACGTCGGTCTGGGGATGGAAAGTTGTGCTAAAATTCAACCTGATACCCATTGCTTCCTGCAAACTACCCTAGAACTGTGAAGTAAATTGAGGATCTAGATCCTAAACAATGGAAAATGGCACTCCATGCAGTCTAACCACTTCAGCCACGTACTTATCTCCTAGTTTATCCAATGAATCATCCTGTCTGACTTTCAAAAAATGTGCAGACTTCATCAATCTATCTGCTATAACCCACACTGCATCATTTTTCCAGAATGTTCTAGGCAAACCAATAATAAAATCCATTGTTATTCGCTTCCATTTCCAATCTGGAATAGCCAAGGAACGAAGCTTTCCAGCTGGATCTTGATGTTCAGCTTTGATCTGCTGACAGCACAGACATTTTGCTACGAACTCTGCAATCTTCTTCTTCATGCCTGGCCACCAATATAGTGGTTTCAAATCCAGTACATCTTAGTACTGCCCGGGTGCACTAAGTAATGCGAAGAATGACCTTCTTGCAAAATTTCTTCTTTCACCTCTGGAAAGTCTGGCATGCACAGCCTAGTCCTATAGTAAAGGATGCCCTAATCATCAAGCACATAGGGAGATTTCTGCCCCCGTTCCACTTTCTTTCTAGCAAGTTTCAGCTTTTCATCATCCATTTGTTTCTCTTTTATATTATCCTATAGTATTGGTCATACCGATATGTTGGCCGATAACCCTTCCTCAATCACCTGCAGCTCCATCCGCAATTCTCTCATTGCAAAAAGAGACTCCACATTGTATGATATATCATTCCTCTGCACCTGAGATTTTCTGCTTAAAGCATCAGCTACCACGTTAGCTTTGCCGGGATGATATTCGATAGAACAGTCATAGTCCTTCAGCAGTTCAATCCACTGTCTCTGTCTGAGGTTCAGTTTCTTCTAGGTGGTAACATATTTCGAGCTTTTATAGTCAGTAAAGATCTTGAAGGTTTCTCCGTACAGATAATGCCTTCATGTCTTAAGAGTATGTATGATAGCTGCGAGTTCTAGATCGTGTGTCAGATAGTTTATCTCATATGGCCTCAACTGCCTCGAGGTATACGCAATAACCTTACCATTTTCCATCAACACACCACCTAGACCCATCTAGATGCATCAGTATAGACAACGTACTCCCCATCATCTGATGGTAAAGTCAGTACTGGAGCCTCTGTCAACCTTTGCTTAATTTCTTCAAAACTGGTCTGACACTTATCATTCCATTCAAACTTTGCATTCTTCCTCAACAAACTAGTCAACGGCCTCGCGAGAATCGAGAAATCCTGGATAAATTGCAATTAATACCCCTCCAATCCTAAGAAACTCCATATTTTAGTCACATTTTTTGAAGCTTTTTAGTCCTCCACAACTTTAATATTTGAGGGATCGGATTGCACTCCATGTCTAGAAATCACATGACCCAAAAATGCAACCTCCTCCAGCCAGAAGTCGCATTTAGAAAACTTAGCATACATTTATCTGTCCCTCAGTATCTGCAACACCACCCAAAGATGCTCTTCAAGCTCTTCTCGACTCCTAGAGTATACGAGGATATCATCTATGAAAACTACCACAAAGGTATCCAAATAAGGCTAAAAAATCTTGTTCATCAGCGATATGAATGCCGCTAGGGCATTAGTTAGTCCGAATGGCATCATAGTAAACTCAAAATGTCCATATCAGGTCCTGAACGTTGTTTTAGGCACTGACTTTTCCTCCACTCTCAGCTGCCAGTATCCCGACCTTAGGTCGATTTTAGAGAAAACCTCTACGCCCTTCAGCTGATCCAGAAGATCGTCTAATCTGGGTAACGGATATTTATTCTTTATCATCACCCGATTTAGCTGACGGTAGTCGATACACAGCCTCACACTACCATCCTTCTTCTTCACAAATAAAACTGGCACTCCCCACGAAGAAATACTAGGTCGAATAAACCCTTTGTCAAGTTGTTCCTCCAACTACTTCTTCAGTTCATTCAGTTCTGCTGGCGCCATTCGATAGGGTGCTATCGATATTAGGGCTGTCCCTGGTACAGTCTCAAATTCAAAGTCAACTTCCCTACTAGGAGGTAATCTGGGCAAATCCTCTGGGAATACATCTGAATGTTCACGTACCACTGGAACATCAGACACCCCTACATTGGTGTTCGTGGTGTCCACCACACTGGCCAAATACGCCTCACAGTCATCTTTTATCAAGCTCACAACTTGTATAGCAGATATCAAACAGAAAGGCACAACCCTTCGAAATCCCACAAATAGTACCTCCTTCCATCCATTAACCTCAATAAACACTTCCTTCGTAAAACAATTGACCATGGCCCGATGTTTTGAAAGTCAATCCATGCCTAAAATTAGCCCAAAATTCTCTAGACGAATCACCACTAAATCCACTCAGAACTCACGATCACCTATGATTATCGGATAGGCTTTTACTGCCTTCCTCACTCTAACCAATTCCCTAAACGGCACTGTCACTTTTATTATGTAATCCAGAACCTCTACCCCCACATCAAACTTCAATACATGATCATAATCTATAAATGAGCAGGATGCACCAGAATCTATAAGCATATTCATAGGATAACTCAAACTGTAAATAGTACCAGAGATCACATTCAGGTCATCCACTACGTCCGCTCTGGCTATAGCATAGACCCTGGCTTGAGGTGATGCTAGGGTTGGTGGCTTATTAGGTCAGGAACCCCTGGACTATTTACCAGCTCATCCAAACTGTGCTCCCCTGCCTCTGTTTCCAGCAGTGCTTCTCAAATTATCCCCAACACTGCTCTAGGAACGTTGTTCCTTGGCTTCGTCATTCTGCTTTTGGTAGCAGTCCTTTGCCATGTGCCCTCTCCTCTGACAATAGAAACAGACGATGTCTGACCGTTTTCTTCCCGCAGACACACTCCGTCCACCCTGTCTGGAAAATGGTCTGCCTGAAGATCCTTCCCCTCTTTTATTTGGTCACTCTAGACTCTTGTGAACTGAAACTCTTCTCCCCTCCTGAGCTTCCCTCTGGTTTAGCTTTCTTTGGCTCTTGAGGCTTCTCCTCTCCCAGAGTTTTCTCTGCCCTTAAAGCAGCAGCAAGTAAAGCTGAGTAGCTGGCAGATTGCATTGCCAACAGAAGCTGGATCTCTCGCTTTAACCCTATCTCGAATCAATCCCTCTTTGACTGATCAGTGGCCACCTCCTCTGGCGCGTATTTGGAGAGTCGGGTCAATTTCACCTCATAATCATCTACTAAGAGGTCACCTTTCTCCAGCTTCAGAAACTCCACCTTTTTCTCCCTCTGGTACACTGGTGGAGTGTACTTTTCATCGGAGACTTTCTGAAATTCCTCCCATGTCATTATGAGAGGCTCAACCAAACTCCCCGGGACCATTTCCCACCAATTAATCGCGTCACCTTCCGACAAGGATGTAGCGTACAAAACCTTATGAACAGAGGTGCACTGCATCCTTCTCAGAACTCGCTCTGTGTCCCTCATCCAGTCCTCAGCAACTGAGAGATTCATTATGCCGGCAAAAGGCTTGCCTCCCAACTTTCAGATTAGCTCATACTTCTTATCAATAGCACCCTCTGAGCTCGAGGCAACTACTCTCTCACAGTCGCTCCTATTAGATCTAGGAGTTGTTGTACAACCTGAGGCTGAGCTTGGGCTTGTGCTTGAGGGTTGGATGGTGCTTGTTCACTTGCAATCGGGGCATTCACATTCCCCTGTACCGACTCGAAGGAACTAGTGGCTGCCTGTGCACTCTCACCTTGCCATTCTAATAGAAAAAAAATAAGGCTATATTTTAGAAACCATGAAAATGAATGCACATTTCCAAACTCTAGCATGCATGCATTATAAAACAAGTTTGAAAACCAAATTAGAAATCTCTGATTTTAGGAACCGAGGTTTAATAACCTAGGCTCTGATACCACTAAATATGACACCCGAATTTAATTACCATCTTGTGTTCATATCTTGTTTCTCGTAAGATAATAATCAAATCCAGACATTATATTGTTTAAAATAATAAAAATGACATAAATATTTAAATGGAAACATAAATACATTCATTAAGAAAATATATCTTTACAATGTTTCGAAAAGGACAGTTTTCCTAAAAATGTACCAAGGTACAAAATGTTGTGGTTACAAGAGAAAAGAAATTGATTCAATCCCATTTCGCTTATAACCATACGTAAAAATGCATGCACTATTTTAAAATACACAAGTCTTCGTGCACAGCCCACCTTGGCTCTTCGAACTCTACAGTCGAAGTATGAACAAGCAGTCTTAATCCTTCTCGTAGCAAAATGACTTCCCCTCAAGATCCTGCCCACACGACAAGCATAAAACGTAGTGAGTCACGAGACTCAGCAAACAACACTTACCAAATGGACAACATTCCCTTTCCACATACTAAAATATATAATCAACTCATGAAAACATCACATTATAAACAATTTCACAACATCGAACTATCACATGACAAGTAAAAATTCATATGGTATCCCATTCCATCAACACCCACACACAACCATTTCCAAAAATCTGGAACTCAGCGATCCACACATGATCTGCCAGAACTACGTGCGGTGATGGCCGAGTATGCGCTGTCGCTGCCACCACGCGTAGTTCAAGTACCAATAGACGCGTGGTCATGGCTGAGTATGCGCGATCACAACGACAGCGAGTACTTAGCTGCCACCCCGCGTGGATCGTTGTTTTCCTGCATAAAAATGCAACAAAACATACCATACCAATTCTAACATATCACAATACCAAATGTCATTCCCTTTACACTTTCAACCAACATAACATCGTCAATTTTAGAAGCACATCAACCTACATCAGTTCAATCTTATGTAATCGTACTCACTCACACAATTTTTAGAAAACATGATCCATTCATACTCAAATTCCACACTATAACAAGCTGATCTTTTCATAACATACCATCCATGAAAACTTCTCTAACACCATCACTTAACAATCAGTCACATGAAAACATGGAAACGTTCATATTCACATATATATTCATACCATATTATCCAAGCATAACAAATCATTCCTCAATATGCCAAACATGGCATTCAGTCATGCGGTAACATCATATTCAATTCATTGATTGTAAATGTATGACCTCTGATGCATTTTCTATGCAACTCTCATGATTTTAGACTGTAATTTCTAATTACGCCCTTACTTGGCCTTTTCTTTTGACGTTTGCAAACGGGCCTCGTCGGGAGGGAGTATGTGGTTATAATAACTATAGACCATAGATTTTTACTTCCTTACTTTGCCTGTACAACACCCTGAATTGGCCTGGCACACTCGAACACTAAAATGTGAACTGAGTTTTCCACTGTGTCGCGGTAATGTATGTTTTATATACTACCGCAATTTATGCTACTAAGAGCCATAACCACTCCCTCAAATCTATTGCTCACTAAGAGCTACCATTTAAATTCACTCATCCCACTAAATGCTCACATGCATGAACATGAATGTCAAGGTAATGTTCTCATGAACAACATATGCATCAAGATCATTTCCAAATCATACCATCTCCAACATGAATACCAAACCAGTATGTTTTAAAATTCTTACCATTCACACCTTCATCAACCCCAATTTCCTACACTCTTCCTGCTAAAACCCTACACAATTCTCCTATCCTTTATACACTCTCTCTTATCGATTAACACTCAATCAAATTGGCGGTCAAAATAATCTTAATAGGGTCAAAAAATTCTTTCCTAAACAACCAAACTCAGAATTGATCCTCTGGTTAAGAAACCCAAAACCGCCACTATTCACCAATGGTTTTCAAACCTCGATTTTGGACACCTAAAACAGGTTTAAACACAAAAATTTATTACTAACGGATAGTACACACATTAAGCTTTCCAACGAGACATTTTTTGCTCAAATCAGAGCTTAAACGAACGGAATTTAAGGCCGAATACTAGGGTATACATATAAAAACGTGATTCACCAAAGTATACCAGAAAATCTTACCGTAATTTGATCTTCGATCAATTCCAAATCTTCCCGACACTAGGGTTTCACGAGGAACGACGTTCTTAGGATTTTTCAGCTTTGGAAAGAACGGTAAGGAAGAGAGAGAAGGTGTTTTGTAAAGTGTAGAGAGAGAGAGGATCAAAAGAGATATATAAGGTTTCAATTTGGACGGTTTTGCCCCCGAGCACTAATGGTTCACCATCTATCGGTGTTTCTCTTTCCCGATAACCTTAACAACTCCCGATTTTTATTTCCCGAAAAATTTATATACATTTTCTGTAAACTTAATTAAATTTGTTAATTTATCATAATTTTTAGGACGTTACACTTCCTGTCTGTATCGACATCCTCTGAATCACAACGAGACAATCTGGTAAACTCTGCCTTGTACTCAACCACTATCATCTTTTTCTGTTTCAACCCAAGTCAACACATGAATGTTCCACAAATCATCTATACCATAATATCAATCAAGATATTCACAATGGTCAACTCATAGCATAACCAGATACATATCATATGTAACTCAAAAGAGTTCATCATCTTGATTACAAAGGGAAATATTCCTATTATGCACCTGGCTCAAACAAAATACATTATAAGTTCATGCTCATTTAATACGTATTTAACACCTCATTCATAAATTTCATAACAAAAGCCAAGAAATCATAACTGTCCTTAACTCTGATATACAACATCCACACTTCATTTTAGCACCAAAACTCAAAATATGCCCTAAGGTTATAGTCATAATCAAGAAAAATCATACAAACATCCTCTCTTCAAGGATGCATTCAAGCATACAACACCCATAAAACTTTCATAGATTCACATAAATTGGAATTCAAGCCTCTCATTCCTCCAATCATGCATTTTTCATTGTCGCATCACAATTAACACAATTGAGCATATAATAAGTCACACAAAAGTTTAATTTAAATCCAACGTTTATTATTCGCATCAAATCATCATTCTATAGTCAATACCATACCATTATGTGTTTGGTAGATTGAGGCTCTCGTTTACATATACAGCGATTACAAATTAAGGCTGCCAGACAGGTGAACAGCCTAAGGAACGGCCTCTGTGGTTGTTCACCCTGATAGGGTGCCATTTACATATGGAACGGCTAGGTGAACGGCCACAAAGGTCGTTCCCTAGGCTGTGCACACCTTCTAGAACATAGAAATCCTAAAATTTCAAACTTAACATATAAGTCATCCTTCCTAATCCTTTTCACATTAATTTCATACACATAATCACAATAATTGGCCATTAAACATATGAATCACACACACACATTTTTAAGATCAAAACTACATTCCTCACATCCATACTCACCATACTTAATTTCATTCATAAACCAAGCAACAACCCAATTTGTGTACCCACATCAAGCCATTTAGTTATGCTCGTATTAAACATCGTTCAAGCCCACAGTCAACAC